>ASPP01028645.1:0-10300 GCA_000512085.1 Reticulomyxa filosa
TTATTCACAGTACAATGTTGTAACCATTGTTTTAAATCAGGTTTCTTATTTAATTCATTTGCAATTTCATCAAATCCATCTAATACTAATAATCCATTTTGTGAATATACAATATTTGTATCATCTATATTCCATTGAGGAATATGTAATTCATTTATTATTTTTGACCATTGCATTTTAATTATATCATTATTTTTATTCCTAGTTTTATCAAAAATATTGAAAATTTTTCTCAAAGGAATATGTAATAACCATTCAAATCGATCATTCCACATTTGATTTGTTGCCCATAAATATGTAATCCTTTGAGTTAATACACTTTTTCCACTTCCAGCTTCTCCATAAATACTAATGTGATGCGTTTCCAATCCATTTTCTTCTATTTTCCAAATATCTTGCAATTCTCTTATTTTTTGATCATCATCATTTATTAATGAATAATTCAGTTTATTTGGCCATTTTTCATCATCTTCTTTTTTTTCGTTATCACTCCATTTATTTGGGATATTCACTTTTTCTTCTTGAAATTGTTGGCTCACAAAGGCTAATCGAACGTAGCAAGTATCAACAGACTGCTGAGGGTCGTCAAATAATGGAACTAATTTGTCTTGAGTTTTGTAATAGTCTTTTAATTTTTGTTTTGTAACTTCCATTGTTTCATTAATTAATTTTTTCTCAGATGACGGGGAACTGTTTTTTTTTTGGAGTTGTTTTTAAACGGTCAGAAGCCTTAGGTAAGTTCTGATCGATGAGCAATGAAAACAAGAATTTGATCTAATTCATTAACTTTTTACAACACCAAGGAAAAATTTATTTGAAATGAAGTGTTTGGCAGTGAAAAACAATAAATCCTAGAATATGTAAAATGTGCATTAAATATTATTGATTAGCACAAAAATAAATAAGCAAAGTCTAAATTGCTGAATTTTCATTGCCACAAAGCAAGCAAAACATTATATTCAAAAAGTACTTTTTTTCTTCAATTGTTTACATTGTTTAAAATACACACACAAATATCGTTGCTATTTTATAACAATCCCCATAGTCGAATTGTACCAACTTTAGAAGCTGATACAATTATATTACCATTTAATGAAACATCTAATCCTGTTATTTCACTAAAATGTCCTTCCAATTTCTGTATTTCCATTCCTAAGTATACATCCCACAATCGAATTGTCATATCATTTGAACATGATACAATAGTTTGATTATCGGAAAATAATCGCAAATCTGTTATCAAATCAAAATGGCCACCTAATTGTCTTACTTGTATTCCTGACATAGCTTCCCACATTCGAATTGTCCTATCACTTGAACATGATACAATACATGAATCATCTGTAGAAAATCCTACTTTGAGCACATCACCTGAATGTCCTTTGAGTTTTCTAATTCTTTTGCCTGACATTATATCCCAAATTGCAATTGTTTTATCATTTGATGCTGATACTATTTGTTGGCCATCGTGTGAAATTTCGACATCATTGACATGATCTGAATGTCCTCTTAAATGTTGCATCTCTTGTCCAGATCTCGCATCCCATATTCTTATTGTTTGATCATTTGATCCTGATACAATAATATTTCCATTTGGCGAAAATTGAGCACTGTTTACCACATTTGTATGTCCTTCGAATTTTATTATTTCTGTGCCTAATTTTAGATCCCATAACCGAATAGTCTTATCTTTGGAACACGATAAAATGAAATTTCCATCCCATGAAAATTTTGCATTAGTGACAGATTCTAAATGACCTTTCAGTAGGTGTATTTCTCTTCTCGTCTCAACGTCTAATACTCGAATGTTGCTATCATCTAAAGTTGTAACAATCTTTGTACTGTCAGGTGAAAATTTTACGTTATTTACATTATCTGAATATCCTTGGATCACTTTTATTGGTTTGAAATATTTCATCTTTTTTTTTTTTTTTTAATAGATATTAATATTTAATATTCAAAAACAACCAACAAATGAATATGGATATACCAGGACATAGTGTAAGATGATAATATTAAAATCATCAATCCATCCTATCTT
Source organism: Reticulomyxa filosa (assembly GCA_000512085.1). NCBI lineage: Eukaryota > Foraminifera > Reticulomyxidae > Reticulomyxa > Reticulomyxa filosa. The sequence goes on from ASPP01028645.1 coordinate 2,042, forward strand.
GCCAGACAGTGAATGCATCCAATGTTCAATTATCATTTCAATTTCTTTAGTTTTCTTTTTTTTATATCAATACTTTTTAACAAAAAAAAAAAATTAAATATCGACAATTAACTTTTAATTTCTTGATATCTAAATCATATTGCATCTCTCCTAATTCACTTTTAATCTGCTTAATATCATTTATTTCTTCCTCCTTCTTTCTTTTTTCGTATTCCTCTTTCTCTATTTTTTCTTCTTCTTCAATCGTCTCTTGCTCTTCCATGTTTGTCCCTTTGCTTTTTATCCACTCTTCAATTCTAGTTTTCATATGTGTTGCTAATACACGACCTTCACTTGTCCCTCCTATAATATGTACATACTTATTGTCTTCACTCAATATTGTATTACAATCGGCTAATTCAATTGGTAGAGTATACTCAAGTTTTATCCATTTATTCTCTGTTACTGAATATTTATGTATTTCATTTGAACCGCCATGCTCAAAGTCTCGACGTCCACCAAAAAAAAAAATAAAATCGTCAATGTGAATAAATCCATATGAAAATGAATCTTTAATACTTGTGCAAACTCTCATTTTCTGAAATTTAAATGTACTATTTGTTTCATCGTAATTTATTAATAACCCTGTCTTTTTGTAAAATAATATCTGTTCATTTTTTGATTTTGCTACAAAACAATGATGACTTATTGAATCACTATCATTCATTGGCAAGGTATTAAAATTTATATATTGAAACGTATCTAAATTATACACATCAATATCTTTTGGGTAATATGTAATAAACAATAAATTATTATTACTTCCACCAATCACAGCACGCGCTCCAAGATAACTGCCTTTACTGCTTCTAATGTACACTCGTTCATTTTTATTATCAAAGATAGGCATCCATTCATTTTTCTCTGTTTCATTATTTTCATTGTACCAAACACTTTTATATTTCATCTTTAATGTATGGTCACGTGATCCAAAAGATAACAAAGTAATATCATTTGCATTGCTGTCAATAAGCTTCACTACACAATGTCCACGTAATTCAATATCGACTGGATAAGAACAGATGTATTTATATTCATTTTTAAGCATATGATATGAATAGCAATCTCTTTCAAAAAGACCTCCACAGATGAGAATTTCATGTTTGTACACTTTACATTGACTACATCGAAGCGAAATTGGTAAAGAGGCCAAAGATTCAAATCGAGTTGTCATGTCTATGTTTGTGCTTTCTTTTGCTGTCATGTCAGTTGTAGCCATTTAAAAAAGATATACTAATATATATTGTGATTAATTGCTAGACTATTTTCAGAGTTTTTTTGAAAAAAGTGACCAAAAAAAAAGGAGAGAAGATCTGATGAATTATGGAGGAAGTTGTTTTTGTTCTAGTCCAGTATTTTGTATAATCATGAAAATAATATATCACACGCCAATAATTGAGTCTAGGTTTTGTTAGCAGTACAACGTGGATAATAAAAGTTCTTTCAAAAAAGTTCAAATACTTGTTAATATTTGTTCCACATTTTCCTGTAATATGTCAACTACAACAACTCCCTTTGAAATTTTGCCCCCTTTACCTCTTCCACTTACTCATTGTCAATGTGTCTCTTATAAACAAGAAGTTCTCATTTGTGGAGGCTGGAAAGTGCGAAAATGCTATTCCTATCATACAATTAAAAATCAATATAAATTTATTTGTTCTTATCCAAAAGATGTCACTTTGATTGGGCATAGTGTGGTAAAACTTGTAAACAATGGCAATGATAGTAATTTAATTACACTACTATCTTTTGGTGGACAAGACGCAAATAAAAAGAAATGTACATTAATAATGCGTTATACGAGCGTTTGGGATGATGAAAATACAAAAACTTTGAATAAATGGATTCCTTTCACTGATAATAATAATAATCCAATTCATATTGGAAATGATGAAGATAATTACCAAGGCTTACGTGCAATAATTGGTGGAAGCAAAAATCACTTATTGTTTATTACCTATCCTCCAAAAAATATTGATGTATTTAATTTGAATACATTTCAATGTATCAATCGCAGTACTTTGCCAACAAATGATTACATATGGTATCACTGCTTTGTATCTAAATCAGAAAATCGATTAAATAAAAAAAACAATGAAATGTTATTATTTTGTAAAGCAACTGGATTATCAATTGAATACAATGAAAAAAACAAGAAATTTAATTTTCGTAAGTTATCTGTTTGTAATGATATTGCGCCATTTTATCGATACATATATATATGCAGTAATGATTCAATTTGGTTTTTTGGTGGATGGAATGACTGTATTGGTATTAAAGCAATTATTTCAAATGTAATATATAGATATTCGATAAATGAAAATAAATGGATAAAAATTGAACAAATTTTGCCCATAGCATTAAGTGATTGTACTGGAATATTGAACGAAGATAAAACATATCTACATATTTTAGGCGGAGAAAATGAAAAATCTGATGTAGTATCAATACATATGAAAACAAAAGTAAAAGGATGGATAAATAAAAAAGAAACAAAATGTAAAGTACAATCTCCATTGGTGTTATTAGCAGAAGCAATACAACGTGAACAATACCAACATCTGAAATGTGCAAAACAAGATCTGAATTTGTTACAAAATCTACTTGAACAAACATTTGGATATCAAGTGTTTAATACCTATGATCCTCAATATCCAATAACTGAATCACGTCCTTTGAATAAATTAAAGAAATTGATTGTGAATTATTCCAATGATAATAATAAAAACGTCCATGATGGATTGATATTTGTGTGGTATGAACATACTGAATCTAAAAGTAATAAAGGTGCAAACAAATCCAAGATTTTCAAAGACATCCAAGATCTTTTTATAAAATCCGACTACTTTATAAATAAACCAAAAATATTCCTAAAAATTGCGTACATTAAAAAAGATGGAGCCAATTCCACTAAAAATAAAACGTGGTGTAATTATGATGCAAAGGCGTTTACGATTTTTGTAAACATTCCACTGAAATCTATGACCAATATTTCAGAAGGAAGCCATTTTACAAAATTGTTTTGTCAAGCCTTTGAAAAGGACACAAAACAAAGTTTGGATGTTATAATTAAACAAGTAACAAATACTGTGTTTAGCCAAGAAGTAGGAAAAAAAGACGTGTCAAATACTCTGACTAATCATTCTGATATTTATTTGATTCCAAAATCATGTCGTGATAATGATGACAATAAACAAGAAATGCCATTAAGACCTGACAATAGCAATGGTATTATACAAACATTAGATCTTAAGAAACATTGGAACAAACATTGGAGAGAAGCAAATTTAGAAGCCGCAAAAAGAGTTGGAGAAATGATTGAAAAAAATGAACAAGGATTGATTGTTGTGGTCACCAATTCTTTTGAATGGTCGACCACATCGAGTTTAAATTTAATTAAGTATAACGAAAGTGCCTTTTCATCATTGAAATGGTTAATAAAAAAAAATGATACTGATGATATTGAGAAAAAGTTATTTGTTATTTATTGGTTATATGTTATTAAAGGCAAATTCATAACATTACAAAATGTAAATATTGATGGAAATGTGTATGCTGTCAATTGTAAAATTCAATGCAATGGAAATGTTAACATCACAACACAATTATTTGTAACAAATGATACTATTGTTCATCAACAATTAAAACAACAAATATTACCAATTCAATGGAATAAACAATTACATTATGATATTCCATTGCAACTGGAAGATCTTGAGCATAAAGGAGAACAATGCTTAAACAATCGTTTGTATGACGAATCTATTGTCCATTGGCAAAATTACTTACAAATTTGTATTGATACGTTTGGACTTGATCATCCTTTTGTAGTTTATTCCAACAGTAGGATCGCCGATTGTTATTATGAAAAAAATGACTTTAATAAAACAATTTATCATTATAAAATAGTATTAAAAATCGCAATAAAATTATTTGGAGCCAATCACAAAAATATCGTCCAGTATCACTATAATTTTGCCCATGCTTATTATTGTAAAGGAGATTATTTCAAAGCAGTTGAACATTACAAAAAATCATTGGGAATTATATCAGAGAATATTGAACGTAATTGTGACTATGAGAAAGCTGATTTGTGTAAGCGTTTAGGTAATTCATATCATTATGGAGGAAATTATGATAAAGCAATTGAACATTTTGAACAATTTTTAAAAATTGTACCTGATATTGTTGCAACGAATCAGAATGATGGAGAGGACATGATAGAATTGTATAACAATTTGGGTAACTCTTATCGTTATAAAGGAAATTATAATAAAGCAATTGCGTGTTATGAAATGGAATTAAACAATAAATTAAAAAGATATGATGTCAATCATATTGATGTTGCTTGGTCATATAACAATATAGCTAACTCATATTATAATAAAGGAGAGAATGATAAAGCCATTGAATACTATGAAAAAACGTTGCAAATCAGATTGCAGATCTTTGGAGAAAATCACGCTGACGTTGCTTGTGCATATAATAGTTTAGGTAATTCATATTACAGCAATGACGAATTTGAAAAAGCAATTGAATATTGTGATAGAGCATTAAACATTCGATTGAATATATTTGAAGAAAATAATGTCGACGTTGCTTGGTCATACAATGATTTAGGAAATTGTCATTATAGTAAAAAAGATTTCCACAGAGCAATTGAGTGTCATGAAAACGCGCTAAAAATACGATTGAATATTTTTGGATTTGATCACGCTGATGTTGGATGGTCATACCACAACGTAGCTAATGCTTATTATCTTATGGGAGAATTCGACAAAGTGATTGAACAGCAAAAAAAATCATTAGAAATTAGATTAAAAATTTGTGGGGAGAAAGATGCTAATGTTGCTTGGTCATATAATAGCTTGGGTAATGCGTATTACAATAAAGGTCAATTTGATACAGCCATTGAATTGTATGAAAAACAACTAAAGATTCGATTAGATATATTTGGAATAAATAGCTCTGATGTCGCTTGGGCATACAACAATTTAGGAAATTCTTATTTTCGAAAAAAGCAATATGATAAATCCGTTGAATATCATGAAAAGGCATTACAAATTAGATTAAATCTTTTTGAAGAAGATAATATAGATGTAGCAAATTCCTACAAACATTTAGGAAACTCTTATTGTGAAAAAGGTGAATATGAAAAAGCTGTTGAACATTACGAAAAAGAGTTGAAAATCAAGTATCGTATTTTTGGAGAAAGTCATGCTGACGCTATGTCGTCATGCAACAATTTGGGTGTTGCATATTATAAAAATGGAGAATATGACAAAGCAATTGAATGTCATGAAAGACAATTAAAAATCAGATTAGATGCACTTGGAATAAATCATGCAGATGTTGCTTGTACATACAATAATTTGGGATGTGCCTATTATGACAAAGGAATATATGATAAAGCTACTGAATGCCACATCAAAGCATTGAATATTAGATTGAGTATATTTGAAAATTGCAATCTTGATATTATTGGTTCATACAAAAATTTAGCTAATTCCTATTGTAAGCAACAATGTTATGATAAAGCCATTGAATGTTATGAAAAAGAATTAAAAAGTAGAATAGCTGTATTTGGAATAAACAATCCTGATATTGCTTGGTCATATCATAATTTAGGCTATACGTATTATCATAAAGATCAGTTCGACGATGCGATTGAGTGCTATAAAAAATCATTGGATGTTAAATTGCATAATTTTGGAGAAAAGAGTTTAGATGTTATTGATTCATACAACTGTTTGGCAGCTTCTTACTTCTACAAAAAATGTTATGGCAAGGCCATTGAATACTATGAAAAGGAATTGAAAGGAAGATTAGATCTTTTTGGAGAAGATAATTCTGATGTTGCTCACGCATATTTTAGTTTAGGAGCTACTTTTCATAATAAAAGACAGTATAATAAAGCAATTAAATATCATAACAAAGCATTACACATTCGATTAAAAATATTTGAAGCTAATCATTGTGATATTGCTGATTCCTATGAAAATTTAGGAACTTCTTATAATTGCAAAAAAAAATTTGATAAATCCATTCAATGTCATGAAAATGCATTAAAAATTAGACGGAAACTTTTCCAGGCAAATCATCCTGATGCGTCTTGGTCATATAGCAATTTAGGATGTGCGTATTACAATAAAGAAGTTTATGACAAAGCAGTTGAATATCATACCGAAGCATTAAATATTCGATTACATGCTTTTGGGATAAATAATGCTGATGTCGCTTGCTCGTATTTCAATTTAGCAGAATCTCACAGCAAACAAGGACATCTCGATATAGCTATTGAAAATTTTGAAAAGTCATTAGAGATAAGAAAAAAATTATTCACAAAGACCAACAGGCTAGTTGGTCAATCTTATTTGAGTTTGGGATTACTACTTGAAGAAAAAGAACAAAATGAAATCGCGATCAAAAATTTAGAAAAAGCATGGGCAATATATAGTACTACAGCAGGAGAATGGAATCCAGAAGTATTCCGGATCAAAGAAAAAGTGAGAGAATTGAATATGGCTATTTCTACACATTAAAAGAGAGTTTTTTTGCTTGTCACAAAATGTTTTACTAGGAATGAAATTGTCAGTTTGTCTTTGTTGAGAAGGAATAAACATAACATAATAATGAAATTTATGCTATTTGAATGTGCAAAACAAACAAAAATCGGATTTCCATATTTTTTTACAATCCCACAACTACCTAAAAAAACGTATGAACCCTTGCAATTTTATTATTTTTATGATACAACACATAAAAATATTTCATTTTTATCGAAAGATAATTTTATTATCTTTATACAGCTTTTAATAAGTGATCAGGTGAATTTTAAATATTTCCATTTACACTAGGTCAAAAGCGTTTCAATATTGTGTTATTTTTGATAATAATGAAATAAAAGCAAAAGATGAAACTTTTGGCTAATGAAATGTATATTTTTGTGAACTTCAGTTTATCTCTTTTTTAATTGTCTAATCAGAAACAATATCTTCTTATATTTTTCATTTTTATAATCATTTAAAACTCATTTGAACACCTTTGACCGAAAATACACTAAAAACCATTTTCAAAAAAAATTTAAGTGCGACCATATTGTATAGCATTTAGCTTTTCAAACCTTGACACTGTCAACTATGCTACTAATTAATTTTTGACAGAATTCTGCTGTAATTTTTTCATTTTTCTCGAACAATTTTCCATATGTTTTCAACAGAAGTTGTCAACTTTAAATGATTTTTGATTCGCATATCAAGTTCATTCAACAAATTCTACATTGGATTCATATCAGTATATTGTGCAAGCAACTAAAAAATATGAATTTCATTTTCTTTTGTCCATTCTTTAGTTGAATTAGATTTATGTTTTGGATCGTTGTCATGTTGAAAGATTAAATCAGACTTTGATATGTATAACAATTCAAAGTTTGCATCAATTCGTCGACTAGGATATTTTGGTATAATGAAAAATTCAAATACCTTCTATTTTGCACAGAAAATCAACTCCTTGCTATGACATACAGCTCCAAACCATGATAGATCCACAACTATGCTTTGTTGTAGGTTGCACATTTTTGTATTTAAGTGCCTACCTGATTCTTTTACAACAGTACTTACGATTGCGTGTACTAAAAACATTGAATTTAGTATAATCAGACCACAATACTTTCTTTGTTTTTCAATATACATTTTAATAATTAGCGATTTAGAACCCTTTTACATATTGAAACAGATACTCTGATAAATGTATTGTCTTCTTGCAATAATATCGACTTAATCCAACGCACCAATTTACTTCATTTCTTACATCGACTTTCGGTGGAAGTCCATTTTTTGTTTTTGGAAAATTTTCATTGCATCGAATATAAAGTCTTTGTTTAATTCGGCTTATGGTGACAATGCTTATATCTACCTCTCGCTTGATTTGTCTATAAGAGAACCATTGCTTTAATAAAAGTTGCACTATCTTTACACTTTCTATGCTAATTCATTTTATTACAGCAGCAATAAAGATTTTTCAAAAAAAAATTAAACTTTTTTCTTCACAACAACTCACAGAAAATTTACATTAAGAAATTTTTTTTTTCAAAAAGTTTTTAAAAAGTACTCACAACGGTTAAAAGTGTTCAAATAAGTTTTGAATGATTATAAAAATGAAAAAATATAAGAATGATATTGTTTCTGATTAGACAATTGAAAAAGAGATAAACTGAGGTTC
>ASPP01028831.1:0-14437 GCA_000512085.1 Reticulomyxa filosa
TTTTAATTTTAATTTTAATTTTAATTCTTTAGGTTTTTTAATCTATTTTATAATTAACATTTTATAATTAACATTTTATAATTAAGTTATGTATATATTGTATATGCATATACATACATATATATATATATACATTTATTTATTTATACACATACATACTTACATCATTTATTACTTCTTTTTCTTTTTCTTTTTCTTCTCTTATCCATTCTATTCCACTTTCCATACTTTCTACACTTTCATCTTCATCATTACTATCATTACCATTACCATTATTATTATTATTATCATCATCATCATCATCATCATCATCATCATCATCATCTTTACTATTATTGTCTCCTTCTTCCTCAAATTCTAACCCTTCTTCTTCTTCACTTCCATGTAATACCCACCACAACGACTTGCGATGAGTAAACACTTTGCAGCTTGCATCCAACCATAACCAGGCCAATATTCTTGCTTCCTTTTGGCCGACCATTACAAGGTTTAGTTTTTTTTAGATACCACAACAAAAATTCAGAAGGGTAGTTCAATTTTTGTTTAGTTTTTACAAAAGTGTACGGAATAAATTTAAAAAAAATAAAAAGATTTTAAATAGTTGATTTTAGAAAAAGTTAAATTTTCCACAAAGATCAACACAAAAATGTTTTTAAATAATGCTAAGTTCAATAAAAGTTTAAAGTAAGAAGAGAAGTGTTTTTGTTGATTTTTGAAATTTCGTGAAAATGAAAGTTATTTCTTTGGTTATGTGGGTCCTCAAAAATCTTTTGAATGTTGATTTTTATAGAAAAAATTTGATTAAACTACAAATTTTAGAAATTAGCTGTGATAATAGCTATCATGAAAACGTCGGTTAAGAAATGACGCAAGTCCTTATCTAAAAACCTTCAATGATAAAAATAATCATCTTAATCTGAAGATTGAATCGCAAATATAATAATTTATTTAAATTAAATTAAAATAAAACTAAAATAAAGGTTGTTTAAAAATACAATAAATTTTTCTTATGTGATAGTGACAGGAAAAATAAAAGATGGATTTGCTCAAAAGGTAATTGTAAGTTTTGGGCAGATGGCTTGGCCACAAAGCTCAGAAATAACTCCTAAAATAATGTACCAATTCATTAGTACTTGTCACTCGTCCAATGACAATAACAAAGTCACCCCACGTTTTATCCAAACTGAGGCATCTACTTTGCCACTTTTTAGATCAACGGAACAAATAAATGATTGATTTTCCCTTTATTTGACCAACAAACAACGGTGTGATATTATGCAAAATGAAGGAAAATAAAATACAATGTACCTTATTCTAGTTCGACTCGGGCACATGTAAACTGGTGCTACATACATTCCCTTGGCAGATTTTTTTTTCTCGACCGGTTTAAAATGAATAACTGGCATTTGAACTGTCATTTTCATAGGCAATGAGTCAGTTAGACATCCATCAGCAAAATTCCACGAAGCCCCTTCTACATAAAGTCCTCGAATATATGCACCTTCTTTGGGATGCATTTGTATTGTATCTCCATTCAAATCGTCACGATCATTGATGACATTGTACTCCCAATTTAAATGATCAATAGCTATCTTTTGTTTTCTAGCCACTACTTGCAATAGAACCGTCAAAAAGCTGCTTGGAAACATGAAACCAGAAAGCCAAAACACTTTTGGCTTTCCTCTGAGCACAATGCACAAAACAGTACTTGATTACTTAAAATATAAAAAGAAAGGAAATGCTTTGTCTGAACTGATAAGCCCAGGAGTGTAATTGATGAACACGGAGTTTCAAGTCAACGATCCATCCACCCAGCGATTTCAATGATGGGTAGAAATTTTTCCACATGTCGGGAACTTTATTATTGTATAATTTCAAACAAGAATCCTCCATTTCTGAACTCAAAACGATAGATCCTTGCACCCCCTTGCGCAATAATATCAAGTGTTTTTTGATGACTTGTAATAAATGATTATATCTCTCGATTTCTTGAAACAGGACAATAGTTAGCGGGGAATCATCGATTTGTTGCTTTCGTTTGATTTCTTGGATATCCAGTGGTACTGGAATGCTTTGCAAGAGCTCTTCACACAACGTCGAGATTGTTTCTTCCATTAATTTTCCTTGCTCAACATTAGTTGATTCTTGAAAGCTTGCCAGCGCATCAAGCAATGTACTCGAATCTTCAGCGTGCACAAAAGTATCTGCATTTGGATGCTGACCAAAAGCACCAGCGTGATCAATCGATGGTAATGATTCGATATATTCCTATAAACAAAATTTAATTGAATTAACTTCTTTACACAACTAAATACAATTTTTTTTTAGGAGCTTAGTTGAACTTGGTAATTTTTCAATGGACCATCATCTGGTACGTAAAAAGTGGGAAGTTCGGACAACATATAATTGGCCGACTTGACACAATTCTCACAAAAGATTTGGGAAACATAAACATTCATTAAACGACGGTCCATGGCATTGGTCACTCGCCCTCCATAATTGATGTCCCCAATCAAATATTTTATGGCATCCCAGGGTGTTTCTTTGTATTTATTCAGGTACAATGACAGAATGGATAAGCTTGTTTGAAAATCAGAATCTAAGAAATTGTAGGGTGCATTCCATCCCAAGGAACCAAACTTTCTTCTTTCCAATAACAATGAATGGAACCACGTCAAGCCAAATAACAACTTGCGGAAATGCACTTGATTGCAGCTGTCATATTGTTCTGGAGTTACTGTTGCAAAGACAAACCCGTATGGTAAATGACGAGAATATTTTTGTTGAACATATTTGTGTAACTGCTGTCATACAGACGTTTCATGTTCATTTTTAGGCCCGAGGGAGGTTCAATTGTTATTTTCAATGATCTTTGTAAAATGGAAACAGGAAATTGAGGATTTGGTTTGGAAGAAAGCCAAAGGCGAAAGTCAGGATGTGGTTTTGATGCATTCTTGGCGGTGCAATAACTCTCAATCAATTGCTCTAAGTCAGACATCCACGTTATAGACAAATGACAGTTGGCGAGATAAACCCAATGTCCAGATGTCAGTGCACTTTGCAAAACGGATGTTCCTGTTTTCGTTTGTCCTGATTCAAGAGGCACCATTCGTATGTCTCGATTTAACTGTTTCGCCAATCTTTGCAACGGTTGCATTGGATCCTAAGAAAAAAGCGAATAAATGACAGTTGTGACAAATGAAAATCTGAAAATGATGCTTGCGTTGAAGCATTATATTTCAACGTATTTCAGAAAAAACTACAAATTTAACTGATGCGGTACCCAATAAAATATAATTGGTATGTAAGGCGACGAATAATTGAAAACACGCTCCAAATCAACATTGGGTGATTGCACAAATTTTGGTCCCAATTGACTGGATACAAATTGACGAGTTGCAAATACTAGCCGATCTACTCTTAGGCATCTCAATATTATCTATTGAGAAACAAAACAACAAGCATAATGGACTCAAATTGAAGAGTTTAAAATCAATAGTGATAACACACCATTTTTTGAAATTCATCCAGTTTATTGTCCCAGTCTCCAGGCAATCTAGCCGCTTCTGGTGATTCTTCTTGAAACCATACTTTCCAAGCTCGGCCATTTTGATTAAATGATTCCATCAAATCGGCGAATGCTGGAAATTTACTCAGTTGGCAAACGTTTTCCCAAAGAACATTATCCAACCATTCATCATTGATACTAGGAGGTAACTCATCTCTGTTACTTATTTGCGCTCCTTTCAAGAAAAATTGGTATTCACTCATATTGATTTTATTTTTGAGCTGTAATTGTGTGACACACATTCGAAACGAAAAGAGCAGCTTATGCTTTTCAAATAAACCACGACAAGTGTTTTCGTAAACGCTATGAATGTGCCAATTATTTAATGCTTCAATTCGCTCTTCAAGATCTTCCTCGTCCTCCTGTTTTATTTGTTGTTTATTCAAATGGATAAAATACAATAAAAGGATGCATTTTTTTCAATTTATATTTGTAATTTCGTGAAGAGTTTAACCATTGCGCTACACGAATCCTCAATTGATCTCTGAAACATGGTTATATACGATTCCAAAGAAAATTGATACATTGGACTGATTTGTGCTAAATCCATCAAAACGGAATATAAAATGGCTGCTCGTATCGCACATGACCGGTAATTTTCTCTGGCACAATCAATTGATCTTTCTGTTTCTTCACTCACTGCCAAGGCCTCTTTTACATTTTCACTGGCCGTTTTTGAATGTTGCAACGTATCAATCAGCAATGTATTACCGAGAAGCGATCCTTTTGCATTGGTCAAAGTGTTCAATATTTCATCTTCTAAATCAATCAATTGCTTCTTATTTTGTGATACTTCAATAGCTAATTTGAATTTGTCTTGTTCCAATTTTGGCTCTTCATGTTGCACGACAATACCAAGCAATTGATCTTCGAGTCCTTTTAACTTTATTCCAAATTTTACAATCGAAACCTTCGTGCATGTGTCTGGACAGTAGTGTGGATTACTTAGACACGTGGTAATAAAAAGGCGAAAATTTTCATGATAATCAATCTAAAAACGAATGTAAACAATAAAATTATAACAAAACATATTTTACCAAGCCAATATTTTACTCAAAAAATCTCGATCAACTCAACTAATTTGGTGCCAAACTTTACCAATCTTTTACTTCCTTGGACAACAAAATTCTTGGACAAAAGTGGATCAAATGTTGAGTCCAACACTTCACCAGCTCCTTTCACTAGCACTGCTGTACCAAATTGAATCGCTCGTGTCAAAGTTGAGACGAGATCTGCTTTTGTATCAATAACTTCCAATTGGTCTTGGAAAATATGTTGAATCCATTTCTTGGCTTGCTCTTGTGGATCAATAATTAATGGTACACGTATTCCAGCTTTCATAACCAATGCTGCATTGTCAGCACTGAAACTATCACTGGGCAAGCCGCAAATTTCCCATTTCCTCAAATTTGTTGGATCCACTAAAAATTTATGAAACTGAAAAGAATTTGACATTTTCAATTGATGAAATTTGATGAATTTTGTCCAATGCTGATTGATCAAAGCATTCCTGTATTCAGCATCGAAAGGACCGGCATATGTTAAAAATGCAGCAGCAATAGCACAATCGCCAACTAAATTTTGTGACAATTCTTTGAGCTGATCTATGGTCGCCTCCCAACGCACTCGTTCTCCATATAGCCCTTCCAATAACTGTCCAGCACGTCCCAATTTGGTTTCTAGCTCATCTGCTTTTTCAGTCAATTCTTTTTTTTCTGCTTCTGACTTGTCAAATTGCGCCTTTTAAAAATAATAATGTCAAAAATGTTCTTTTGGAACTCATTTTGTGTATGCATATACACAAATGTATAAATATGATATATATTAAAAAGCTACCTTTAGTAACAACACATGAGCCTCAATTTTTTCCAACTCTTTCATAATTTCTTTCAAAGACTCTTGCTTGGCAAATAAATCTGCTTGCGCTTGCTTCAACTTCTCACGCTTGGGTTCAACTTCTGCGTACACCTCTGCATAGACTTCCATTGCACACACCCAGCTACACATCGCAGCAGCGGCGATTGATTTTGATTTCACGCTTTCATAAACAAAATCTTCCATTGTTGTAAACCTTTTAATCTTTTTCAGAATTCCAGCATCTATACTATCTTTGTCGTACTCTTTTAGTCGAAGCAAAAAATTTGCATCTGAGAGCGCTTTTTTGGATGACATCCAGCTTGAATCTTCTCCAAGTAATGTCATTACTGCAGACATTACTGTTGCTACAATTGGTGGGGGCTTCGTATACGATTTTACTTCTGTTACAGCATCCTTGCTCAATCTTTTTTTTGGAACACAATTTTATATTTTACACATAACAAAAAAATGATTACAGTTGAGATTAACTTATTCAATGCTTCAACTGCCTCTTGCAACGCAGGTAATGCTTTTTCTAAGTCTGCCTGTGCACTGATTTCAATTTCTTCACAAATTCGTGCTTCTTCTGCCGTTTTTGCTTTTTCCAATTCGCACTGATTGTAATTATAAATTTACTTTTTTTTTTATTAGTGCACAAAATGTATTTCACTTAACTTTAATTTTTTTTTCATCAGCTTCTCTTTGTTGCTGAATGATTTGCACTAACAGTTTCTCACATTGTGTTTGTTTCGTGAAAACCACGTCCTTCATTTTCTCTAAGTCTGCGGTCATTTCAGCAATGTGTTTCTTTGCTTCTTCAATTTTGAATAGACCATTGGTGAGTTTATTTACCGAAATTTGAATTTGATCTTGCTTCTCTTTCAATAATTCTTTGTACGATGTGAGCAAGGCTAAAAAAAATGGAGGCACTACATATGTTTGATACTTCGTTTCTTTTGCCATCTTCGCTGCCATTTGTTTCACAGAGACGTGTATTTCATAGAAGACTTGTGTGATACTATTCACTATTTGTTCTTTGCTTGTGTTCTTTGGCAGCTTCCTTAATTCTACATCGTTAAGGGATTGTTGTGAGACTTCTTTAAAAGCTGGTTCAGGCCATTCCATAAACCATTTCACACTTGCACAACTAATCAACGAAGGATAGACTTTCACACTGTTTATTTGCATGGATAACATTATGTGTGCACATTTTTGAATTTGAAAACAAATACATCAGATAACTTATTCAAAAAGAATGATCCAATTGGGTTTACACAAAGCACAATTCTCAAATGTTGTCGCACTTGCTCGATGAAATACGAATACAAACTGTCATAGGTGTCGTTGTAACCTTCACGCTTTGCGTCTACACGCAAGCTGTCCAATATACTCTGAAGCTCGTTATTCGAAAATAAAGTGGGAATTTGACCAGTCGACAACATATTATTAATGTCTTCCAAGAAAGATTCCTCAATAAATTGCGTGTCCGCAATCAATAATACTGCAGGCTGCTGCTCCTTCCCAGTTTTGAGGTATAATTCTTGCACTTCGTCGTAAAATTGCCGTTTTGAGTAATTCTTTTTTAGTGTAATTTCCCTGTAATAATAGCCACTTATATATGCAGCCAATCTGGTCAAACTTTGTCTTCCACTGCCTTTTTCCCCAACTAATATGGCATGCCCCCTAGGTTGGGTAATGAGTCGATGAATATGACATAGATGTGTGATGGCTTCTTCAAACAACACTAAGTTCATTGGATTTTTGTGATTGATAACGTTATATTCTTGCAGTTTTTGTTGGACTAATTCTCGCAGTATTGCTCGATCAACCACTTCTTGGTAAGGACAGAGATCAGTCGTTGATTGTTCTTCCTTTTCTTTCTCCTCTACAAATTTTTCATTTTTTTGCTCTTCCTTCATCTTTTTTGCATCGTGAAAAGAAGTAAAAAGGGGATATTTGTTTGAAGAATTTGCAAACAGTGCATTCCAGTCACAGTCAAAGTTTTTACGTAAACATTCTTCTAACCATTGCTATTGTCAAGTCATCACAATTATTTGTTTTATATCTTTGTCATGGGACATTGAAATTCCGATTAAAGACGACAACAGAAAAAAGACATACCACCAATTGTTGTTGATCTTTTGGAGTTACCAATCGATCGTAAAATACTCTCATGCTTTCGTGACACCATATTTTCAAAAGTGACTCTTTTGTGTCACAAAAACTTCGGTGAGCTTGCAATAATCCTTGAAACATTTTACTTATATCCTTTAGACTAAAAACATAATGACATTTTTTGGGTGTTGGCAAAAATGTGGAGGTTATTTTCTTGAACAAATAGATTGTGGAATTGCAAATTTGATCTGTCCATGCCTTTACTCCACTGTCAAAATTCTCGCGGGTAAATTTGTCGTTCAAAATTGTGCCATAAATTCTTTGAATCTGTTCATCACTTGGAAATGTGAAATTCAGCATACTGCACTTTGACTGCAATCGATCAGGTATTACTGAAGAGATGCCATTCGAAAGGCCCATAGCAGATAGCATTTGCATTCCCTGAATTTTTTTTGGAGTCTGTTTTGTTAGATCAAACCAAAATCCATATTGCAGCCATTGCCGAATGAACTCCAATGGTGGCTGATAGCCAAATTGATCTTTTTGTGGCATGTTTAAGTCATCAATAAACACAACTAATCGCTCTCGACCACCGGCTGTTTCGTCAACAAATCAAAACAATGACGTTTTGTTTTGTTGACAATGCCTAACTTTCGGTACAACGAGTTACAAACAAACATTTGCAATAATATTGCATGTGCAACCTAACACTCAACTTGGAACAAAAATATCACCGTGATGTTTAATCAATCGGTGATCTAAAATATCTTGAACAGTTTGTGCTGAGATGGTCGAGTGTAGATTAAGAGTTAATTTAATGTTTCGCTGATCTGATAATTGTGACATAACGTTTTGAATTACAGCACTCTTACCTGTGCCTGTGTCGCCAACACAAATCAAGGGCATCTTGTGTTCATACAATAAATTATGATATAAGTGCTACGCAATGTATTTGTCGTTGGAACCAAGATTCTATGAAATGGTGTATTTGGTAAAGGTTTCCATTCGTCCAACACTTTTGACTGCCAAAATCCCCACTCTTTTTTGCTGGGATCTACGAAATAATCATACACTGTGTTTAATGGTGGCAGCATCACTTCAGTGCGGCGTATGAACAGATCGATTTGTGCTCTATCCTCTTCAACCACCATTCCACCAATGGTCCACACTAAGCAAAATACAAACCAATGCTCTATCATTTTCATGAAATAAGCTTCATCATTTTTGTCGACTCCATTTTCTGTGGTATACGTATTTTTCAAAAATTTACCAAAGTGTTAGTTGTGAAAATAAGTAAAATATATTTTTTTTTGTGACTACACATGACCTGTTGTCAGCACACACGATAGCATTTGACACAAAGACTGTACCGCATTAAAGTCGCTAATAGCCGAAATTTCTCGGCAATTTTGTTTTTTGAATTGCAACAATGGGTTGACATGTGTATCAAACAGCTGCTGCAAGTACTCGACCCCTGCCGGTCCTAACATTTGTTGGTTACTTGCGCTTTGTTTCCATGACTCGAGATACAGCTTCCATGCTGAATTGTTGTTTTCCAAGTATATTATACCAAGGCGGGACACTGTGGATGGAGAAGCCATGGCCAAATCTTGTGTTTCAAATATCAAGAACGTCTAATGTGTTGCAACGTCGTAATGAGAGAAAATTGACATATACACACAAAAGGCATGTTACAATATTGCATTATCAAACACACACAAAATTATTAATATTCAATTAAACTTCTTCGGGCAGAGAAATCCTGTCACCATTGATCAATGTCAATACTCTGTTGTCATCCAACATAGAATTCAAATTCTCAGCCCAGAGCGTGTCTACAGGTCCGTCTAAAATCACCCATTTCCATACTTTGAGATTAGTGCTTTCCGTCGTCTTTCGTAAGGTTGTGCTTAGCACTCCATCTCTCCACTCTTTTGTGGATGCATCGAAAAATCCATACAATTGCTCGATGGTTACCGCTTTTGGATTCAATGCAATATACTGTACTCCATAATAGGAGCCATTTTTGCATTCTTGCATAGTATTCAATACTTTTACCAATGTCTTCCAAGTGCAAGTTTTGCCAGTGTTTGTCGCACCCACTAATATGTTCCCTTGTCGAGTAGAGAGGGATTCATACAATTGCAAAATTTTAGAAACAAGGATCTTGTCTGCTTGCAATCCGCAATTTTGCATTTCTTTTTCAACCACTGATTGCAAGTTAACTTTCGTTATCCACGCTTCGGTCTGCTCTGCGTTTATAAAAATGTCTTGCAACAATCCTCGAAATAGTGCCGCATCACTACCCACAAGCTTGCACATATTGACATCTTTCAAAGCGCGAAAGATTACCATTTCTTCTGTCATTTCTTTGTTTGTACGAGCAATTTGGCTGGCGCGCTTTAATGCTGACATAATTGCACGTAAGTTGAAGTCGTAGTGTTGCTGTTACCGAAACAACCAGTCAAAAGGACAATGTTCTCGTCGTTGCAGATAGAAGACAACTGTACCTGTTTGGATAACTGCTGTGCCATTAAGTCATACAATTTGCAAATTTTTTGTGACAACACTTTGGACTCTGTGAATCCATCCGCTTGCAAAGACACTTCCACAATCATTTGGGAGTCGGGTATTATCATTGCTACCGGACGGAATAACGCCTTTGCATTCCGTCATTCAACGACAATGAAAAAAAACCATTGACGAGTGTGTCAAAATATTTTCAAAAACAAAGCAAAGAAAAACACTAACTTGTAAGTTGTCTGGAAGTTCTGTGCGACCAATATAACCAGAATTCATAGTAGTGAAAACCCCAAATTGAGGATTTAGCACGATTTCCCTGCCTTCGAAATTGAAGTGCTGTGACCTGGCGGCTAAATGGCGAAATAATGTTTGGATTTGCAGTGTCACCATGTTCAAGACTTCGATTGATATCCTATGTGTGTTAAAATGCATCATTCAATAGAGCAAAAGTTATGGCAAAAAGCAGAGCGAAACAAAAGCGGACAACGTACCGGTTGAATTCATCAAAACATCCCCAGCTGCCACTTTGTGCCAAACCCCCAAGCCAACCCGTCAACGCCATTTGATTCAATTTGTTACTACAACTAAAGATGACCACATGTTTTCCCAAGGCCTTTCCCAAATCTTTGATAGTCTCGGTTTTTCCAGTGCCTGCAGGACCTTGTGCACTTGCACCAAGGTGCAAGTGAAGTGCTGTTGTCAAAGTTAAGTAACAACGATCAACTGACGGCGTCATCACCAGTCGTCCAGTGTTTCCTTGGTATTCATAACCATATGGAAACATGCTATTCGTTTGAAGTGCATAAACCGTCCCATAATTATTTTCTTCTTTATGATACTCAAATCGAAGCTGTGAAATCCACTCAAAGGCATTCTTATCGTCGCATTTGTTGGACTTTATCAAGCGATCGATGACATCTCTCGCATGTACTTCAATCGTTATCAAAGTTGCAAGTTTTCTGCGAATCAGCTGTCGACAACAAGCAAAAACAAAATGAAAAATGCACATTTTCCGGGTCCATTTAAGTTAACTTTAGGAAGGTCTTCTCGAATCATCATGCTGCATCGGTCCAAATATTTTTTCCAAGATTTTTTCAATTTTTTTAGCGAAGTTTTATTTTCAGACAAATTCGTCAAAGATGTTTCACACTCCATTGTCCATGACACTTGTCCACTCAAAATCAGCAGTTGACCAATCGATTGCTTAATCCAGTTCTCTCGCTTTCTTTTTGGGTTCGCAATTGTCAGCAATGTGCTTTGGAGACTTTTCTTTAGAGTTACTTTCATCTCTGCTTCAATTTGTTTCAACCAGTCCTCAACTGCTCCTCTTACTGCCACAGGACGTATAAACGGTACTTCTTCATTCAAAGCATCCATTATTCCCACAACCAACCAGTGTTCATTCCCTCCAATCCCAGGTTGTGGAGCCCGTACCATCAAAGCCTCGATACCGGTAAACAATTTTTTCATAAAAGGTTGTATCTAAGTCAAGTAAACATTTTATGCTGTGTTTTTCTTTATTTCTGATAACTTGCAAAAAGAACTATATGTTAGTACTCTTTGTTGTGAATTCAATAAAAAAATGTATTTTTTTTCATTAAAAATACTTTCTCTGGCTCCTTGGCATGTCCCAGTATCTCGAGTAAATCTTCATTGGATATAAAAAAGAAGCGCGGGAAAATACGACGCTTGGTCTCCAAGTAATCATTTAAATTTTTTTGAAGAGAATCCAATTGTTCTTGCATTTTCACAAATTTTGCATATTGTCCTTCTAGCAGACACGCGGTCTTTGCCACTTTTATATTGTTCCAAAGTGTCATTGTTTCTTTCCACTGATTATTAACGTTTCTGAAGTTCATTGACTCCATTTGATTATGTGCAATGCGATTTATTTGCGATTAAACTCCAAATAAACAAACAAAGTATTTATATTGTACCTGCCAGCTGCTTTTGAATTTCATCCGAGCCCATGAAGATATTTTCTAAGTAGACCCATTGATTTGTTAATTGAATCACCAATTCCAGTGTATCAAACATATTACTCAACACGTTCACCCAAAAACAAATTTCGTCAGCGAATGTTGTAAAATAGGGATAGTTTTTCATTGCACTCAATTGGACTTGATCCTCTTCCAGTTGTTGAACCAGAGGTTTTGTATTCGTTAACTTGAAATAATCTGTTTTATAAGGAGCCATATCCAATCGATAATTTGTCCATGTTTCCTCCAATTGTTTGATTGCATTTTCAATTGTTTTCTCTTGATCAGCTATTTTACTAACCGCGCTGATTGCCTCTGCGTATTTGTGGATGCTCAACGATTGAATCGCCCCCAAAGTGAAATCATCTGCATAAGGGTCGAATGTCACAGAGCGACCGAGTTCTTTTCGAAGTTTTTCCCAATGTCGAGGACGCATTGCCGGGTTTTTCAAATCTTCAACCAACGGTACGAAAGCACGGAAACCTTCAATCATTTTTTTACCGTTTCCAAACCTCCCAACTTCCTATTTTTCTATATTTTAACCAAGTCCATTGTTTTCAAATTGTACGTTTATGTACACAAAACGAGATACTAACTTTTGCAATTTCATTACGTTCGAGTAATATTCCACCGCTTCATTGTCTATCTCCTTCGTATTTGCATTGGCGAGTTTCAAAGACGCCCATTGACTCCATTTTTCCTTCCAATTTTTTAGCAATGTCCAAATTACTGAAAGATTTTCCAAGTCTTTTTCAGTGTCTTGCATGTCCTTGTAGCTCGGCTGTTCAATCCCGAAAATGTCTAAGCCTATCTTTATTTGCTGTGCCGTTTTTTTGTCCTCTTCGAGTTGATTTTTAAAGCGCTGCATCACTTCAAATGCCCAACGAATGTCCAGCTCACCCTTGCTTTGAACGGGCAGACCAGTGATACCACTCTGTTTACATAAACAAGTATTGTGCACTTTGTCGAATTATGCTTTCATGGAAAAAGAAAAAATATAAATAATCTTGTCAAATGCCCAAAGAGTAACTTCAATAAATTCTTGTCTTAAATTTTCAACATGATGACTGAAGCGTTCCAATTCGTTTTGGAGTGAGACTTTCATATCCATTTTTTTTTGTTGCACTAATAGGTTCGACTCTTTCAAATCTTTCAGAAAGCATTCGAGTTTGTTTTCTAAACTGTAGAGCCACTCCATCTGTGATATTTTCAAAAGTTGTGTTCGTGAATAAATCGTTGGCATATGTTGTACAAACGCATAGTCTTAACCTCTTGTTCAGTAGGTTGCATATCAAATTTTTCCAAGGTCGCAAACATTTTTCGCAAAGGTAAGAACCGCTCTGGCATTGTTGTACACTCCTTGGCCAAAGACTCCCTCAACGCAATACCAGCACTCAATTCCTCCAAATTATTGGGGAGTTCTTTGATAAGAAGACTGTTTAGTTCAAAGAACGTCAACATTTGGTGTAGTTCGCTCAGCGCTTTTGATTTCAGTAAATCAGTAAATTTTCTTTGCCATTCTTTGCAGTGCTCTACCAATGCCTTTTTCAACTCCGAGCAATCGACGTGTATAAATTTAACATTATACGTTGTCTCTTCATGTAATATATCTTGTTCTGTTTCTTTGTACCTATAGCAAAAAAAGACATGTTTTGGTGAATACAAATAAATACTTTTTTTTTTTTTGTTATTGAACACTCAGACTTGGTGATATGTTTATCAACTGCTTCCAATGGCTGATTTGAATCTTTCATTCGAGTGATAAATATATCTTTGTCGGCTTCCCAAATGCTTTTGTAACTGTTTTCCCAATCGGCCATCAGCCTGCCCATTTCTGCAGTAACACTCGAAACACCTTCCAAAATACCAACAAACGAGCTGTTGATCTCGGAGTCTTTGCAGAGCGTATCAAAAACCGTGCGAAACACTTGAAAGCCGCCATGATCTTCATGCAACACGCTACCCAATCGTGGGATATGTTTGTAAATTTGCATAATCTGATCGTACACATCCTTAATCATTTGAATGAGATCCACAATCGATGGGGTAAAATCTACTTTGCCAGTGTTCAAGTTCAAGATCATCGAAAGCTTGAACAATGGCGAAGGGTCAGACTTACCGTCTCCATTAATGGCACGGGATAAATCTTGCAAAGAAGATTTGATCGCAAACTTCAATGCGCTTTCTACATCTCCATCCACTTGGACGATAACTTTTTGCCATTGACGGAGTACATCTTCTGTCTGTCCAACAAAGAACCGATACGAGTTTTTCATTTGTTCAATAATTGATTCTGAACATTCTTTCAAGTAAATATTGCAATAGCTGATATGTCGAAATTGTTTTTCTTTGAATCCAGTTGCCACACATGGCTGGCCTTTGTCGATTTGTATCA
>ASPP01028985.1:0-16602 GCA_000512085.1 Reticulomyxa filosa
ATTATATTCCTTCTCTTCCTCGCTTTGTTCTCTGCACAAGTATATGCCAATGGATGCATTGCACGAAGCTTGTTCAATTCATTGAGGTTCAAACAACAGCAACAACAACCACTATCATGCTGTTGTTGTTGTTGTTGTTGTTGTTGTTGTTGCTGCTGACACAGACAATCAATCAACACCTTGTTCATAACACTCAGACTTTGTGACGAGCTACCCAGCCACATGGCTTGCCAAAGACTGTCGTCTTCCGAGTTTGGCTGCACGCGGGCATGTGCGGTCCACCATTTGTTCATTCGAGTACTGTATCGGATGAGCGTTTCTTCGACTGTGTCCTTTTTGGATGGAGGAGCAGTGGTAGTGGTGGTGATAGTGATATCCATATCGGCACTCTTTGCGCCTTCATGCTTCTCCTCGTGGCCTTGTCGCGATGTAGCAAACATCATTTGTGTTTTTTTGGGTAATGGCAACGGCAATGACGGAATTGCTTTTTTTTTGTCTTATTTTTATCTTTATGCATTTTTGCGTTATTTGTTTTCGCTCGTGTTGTCGTCGTCAATCGATCTGTATGAGTGGTAGTGGTGGCATTAACACCATTGGCATTGGCATTGGCATTGGCATTGCCATTGCCATTGGAATGGTTGCTATTACTCTCCGGCGGAAACAGCAATGGAATTTCTTTGGGTCGAAAAGGATTGGCTGCTGTTTGCTTTTTCTCATACACGTTATCCTTGCCACTGACACTTGCATTTGCATTTGCATTTGCATTTGCATTTGCATTTGCATTTGCATGTGTGTCTATGTGGATATCAAAGTTGGAATGAAACATCTTTTGACACATAAGCGGCGCTGTTGCCGAGTCATTTGTTTTGTTTGGACAAGGTGATTGCGACAATGACTGACAGTGATGCATTGGATGAACGGCAGCGTGTGGATGCGCTTTTGCTCGCAAATCCAACTGTTGCTTCTGCGAGCTATCACGACGATGACGACTACGACTACGACTACGACTACGAAGACGAAGACGAAGACGAAGATGATCACTGTTGTCATCACCAATCGTCGATGCTGACATTGGCACTGCAACTTGCTCTTTGTCCTTCTCAATCAAATAGTCGATTTGTTTTTGCATCACTTTCATCAATTTGCTTTGCTCTTTCATTTGCAATAGCAGCTCTTCGTTCTTTAGTCTCTCTTCTTGCCATTTTTCTTCCAACATTTCCTTTTGCACTTTCAGTCTTTCTTTTTCTATTTCCCACGTCAACGCTTTCTTGTTACTTGCAATGGCATTCTCATTCTCATTCTCATTTTCGTTTCCATCTTCGTGGCCTTGGTCTTCCTCATCTTCTCTATCTTTGTTCTTGTCATCGCCATATCGCTCCGAGTTCAGCCCCGCCATGTCTTTGTCGTCACTCGCATACCATTTGCCACTCGTCGGCGTTACAATCTTGTCTACGCTTGAGCGTCGTCGAAAGTATCGTACTTGTTTTCTTTTTGTTATACGTCAAAAAATTCCTCACTAGGGAAAACAAAGTACTTTATTAAAATTTTTTTTGAATTCCTTCTTTAAAAAAAAAAAAGAAGAGGGGGAGAGGAGGGGAGGAAGGGGAAAAAGGAAGAAGAATAACTCATTTGCTGAAATTTGAATAGACATCAAGTCAGACTTGGGATAGTTTAGATTATGTCGTTGAATAGGATGATAAATTGGAGAGGGATGATTGTTCTTCTTATTGTTATTATTATTATTATTATTATTATTGTTGATAGTGATAGAAAGTGGTGGACACATAGAGGGATTTGATATCGAAGTGACGGAGAATCTTTGCAGTGGAGTTGCATTTGGAATAGACAAAGACAGATTCTGCAATGACTTGCTTTTGTTTTTGGCCGTGACGGTGTCACGGGGATTGGGATAACAAGTACTCGTTTGGACGTGCGACGACCTATGAAGACCAATCGTACCAGTTTCGATATGTCGAAACGAGGAAGAGGATACAGGCAGAGGGGATGGATCAGTTGACATACGTGTTTGGACTGGCTTATGACCTTTGTTCTGTTGGCCGTCGGAGGATTGACTGACGTGCAAACACACCATGTGCAATGGCACAATCAATCCATTTTTGGATTGATGGTGACATTCGAAATAGGTAATGCCGTCCACTGTTCCTGTGTGGCATTGCATCGAAGATGATCCTCCATCTTCTCTTTCCTCGTTACTCTCTTTCCTTATAATTTCCACGCCAACGTATGGACTATTTTGACTTTGCGATTGGGGGCTACGGTGATAGTATCCAATAAATTTTATACTGCCATATACATTTTGCGATGGCAGGTGCACTATGTCATGCGTACTTAGACGCGATCCAGACGTAGAGGTTAATATCACTCCTTCGATTTGCTTCATCTTTACAAATATACCATGATTGCTCTTGGTTTTGAAATATGTATGCTTCTTGTAATTTCCGTTATGTTTTCCATACGGACGTCGTAAACTTATTCCGTACCAATCCCCTTCTTCTCCTTCCAACGGCCCAATATACGCTACCTCACCCAACCAGTTGTTGTCCAAACGCACTGTATCGCCATAACACACTTTTTCCACACATAAATGAGAAGTCTTGTCGCAAACAAGCCCTTTGCTCACCACATGACCGGAAGGATGATGTGTGAACATACTGCCAGGTAGTTCGAGCTCCTTAAGTAGACTTGACTTTTTTTTCGATTTAAAGTTAGTAATTTTTTTCCTTCGGCATCTATCGTGCAATGCTTCAGTTTAGTATGTGATTTTTCTACATTTTGGATTTTTGTTTCTAGTTACATTTACTCAAATTGAGCAAAGAATGTGATAACCTTTTGCAATAGTACAACGGCAAAAAGTTATATTTATAGAAAAAAATATCAAAATTATCACAGAGACAATCAATAAAATAAAGACAATTAGTTAATATCACAAATGGTTACACCTTGCACAAAAATTTTAGTTGTAATTTTTTCAAAAAAGTTTTTGTTTGTACTTTTTAGAGTTTTCTTTTGTCTTTCAGTTTTTAAATTGTTCAACGTTTGTTATTGAAAGTGTTTTGCATTTATTAATTTGTCTTTCCGAAAAAAAACACGCAGTTTGTTTTTTAAAACAATGTCATAAAGCACTGGTCTGCTTTACTTGATGACATAACCTCATAGTAATACTGACAAAGATAAGTTGTTACAATAAAATAAATTAGACTGTACTAACACAATGAAAGTATCTTTTGTCAAGTGTATCAGTAATAGATAGTATCTCGTTGTATATCTTGGTAATATCTAAAGTATGTTCGACATAATAAACATGTCTTTGTTTGCAATAATAATCTATTTTTCAATGATGATTCGTTACCCTTTGCGAACGCATTAGTAAATTAAACTTTGCAACAGATAACACACAACAAGACAAAACTACTATTTATAATTATGTACTTTTTGTTTTATTATTTTACAGTATTTTATAAATTTTTTATCATACCTTTTAACCATAAGATAATTATAAATCAGTATAATTTTTTTAACAATATTGATAGTTTATGTAAAATAAAATATTAAGTAATGCTTGTTTGATTAATGTGAAAAATCGCTCAAAGTATTACTTTTCGATCAATTCTCTGTTTGAACACTGTTAACTTACTGTTCTTTGTCATTGTTAACACATAATTTTACTTTTACTGGCTCTTGACTAT
The DNA here is from genome assembly GCA_000512085.1 of Reticulomyxa filosa. Taxonomy (NCBI): domain Eukaryota; phylum Foraminifera; family Reticulomyxidae; genus Reticulomyxa; species Reticulomyxa filosa. Next base: position 3,708 of record ASPP01028985.1, read on the forward strand.
CTATATTGCGTTCGTATTATGTATTCATATAAGATATTTTTTGTTACTCTGTGTCGTGTTGAGCAGGGTGGTCCGTCTGTAGAAATGATTTGCTGGCAAATCGTGAGTTTTTTTTTAAGCATAGCATATTTCTACTTTTTGTAACTTCTTTGAATTGTAAATTTTTGCAATTTCTATTTTACTACTTAATTTGGCCGTACCACAAGGTTTGCAAAGGATTTTTTTTGGAAAGGTTATTTTCAAGCGACGGCTTGCATGGCACATACGAATCAAATGTCAGAAAACGAAATCAATTTGTTTGATTGGTACAGCAACTTAGACGGTGTGTTGTTGTGTTTCCCTGGTTGAACAGGGAAATGTTGTATGCCTATGAATTGTCTAGTGTGTAACAAACAGCACGATTTTAAAGTGACAATATGATTGTTTGACTCTCGACTACTATGGCGAGGGGAGTTAGAAAGAACGCGGGCAGTAATAGCCCAAGCCACAACAAAAAGCGAAGACGACTTCAAAAAGCTGATGGACTTGATGTTAAAAGGAAAGAGGTACGATCAATCCCAACTTTCAACTTTGAAAGCATTTGTGCAATCGCTGGGATCACTTGACGAGCAATCACAAGCAAAAGCAGTGAAGGGGAAAGCAAAGGGGACAAAAAGGACCGAAACAAAAAGCAAAAAAGGAAATAAGCAGACAAAGATCAAAAAAACGAGTAGCAAAAAAGTAGATGAGCCATATTCTCCCTCTTTGGTTCCCAAAGCAGACAAGGTCGATTCATATGCACGCATGAAGACATCAAATAATGAGCCATTGGAACAAAAGGTAGAGGATAATACGACAACGTACAATAACAACCCTTCAAAAAAAAAACAAAAAAGCAAAAAAGACCAACCAACAAAAGATTACGTTACAAGTGACCACATATGCCCCATCTCATCCAAGGGTTAAAAAAAGCAAAAAAACAATCGACCCCTCATCTTCTTCGAATACGTATGACAGCAATAATAATAGTGCACATTTGCATGAGGAGCAAAAAAGCAACAACAACAACAACAACAACAACAACAATGATAGTGATCACCACACGGAAATGCGAAGCAGGTACCCTTTGGCTTCCAAACGTTCCGTCCAAAAAGGCAATAAACCACAACATCGTGGTCGTGTAGTCATGTTAAGTGTAAAGCTCTCTGAAACGGACTCAGCACCATTTGACGATGAAATTGAGATGGAAGAACAAAACTCTGCTGTTTGCAAAAGTACGTGGCAACCTCCTTCGTGGTACAATTTGAAACTCGTAGACGACGGGAGTTTCTTGGATGAAAAGAAAGCTCATCGTGGAAATATCCACATCAGAACGACGCAAAAATTGGACAAGTCCGATAGCTCTCCTGGTCGAACCATGTACGCCAATTCCAAAGACTTGAGGATATCCACTACACCTAATAGCGCTAGTCGAGCCAAACGTAACCCTCTTTTTGCTGGTATCAACAATGATGGGCGTGGCACTGGCAAACTAGAGTCAACATTTAGGGGTAATCATATCAATACTGATAGCACTGGCGCTGGTGGAGATGGTGGTAATGTTGTCAAGTGCTCAATTCATGGCAGCGGAGGATCAGGTTTGGAAAATTTTGTTTTGTTTTGGTTTGTTTTTTTAATTGGCGTTTGTTTGTGTTGTACGTAATGATTGGATAATCTCTATATCAATTAACAAAAAAAAAAAAAAAAAAGGTGGCTGTGAGTGCATGATTAATAAGTCAAGTGGGGGAGATGGAGGGAGTAAAGTCAGTGAGGGGGGCCATGGTGGCGATGAAGGCAAGGCAAGTCGTAATAGTTCGGACAATGGCATAATTTTCATGAATATCATTGCAGATAATCCCGAAACTGATGATCACAATGATAAACACAGTGATGATCAGAGTAATGATTACAATGACGGTCGTCATGACAAAAATGATAATTGTGTCGGAGATGACAGTAGTCACCACAGTGGCGTTGACAATAAAGGAGAGGAAACACAAAAAAGCGGACAAGAGGAAGAAAGGCAAAGAGATGGAAAAGCAAACGAGATCATAAAGGATGAAAATCCAGAAGGCACACAAAAAGTGAAAAAGTAGAAGGTGTTGTAATTGATGATACTAAAGGTGACAGTACTGAAGTGCATTGTAATGATGAAAAAAAAAACAACAACGAAGACCAAATGCTTCCCAAAAAAGCGGAAAGCGATATCAATTCCCCCGTCAAACCTGCTTTGTCTTCAAATAACCAATTGGGCAATTTTACTGAATATTCTTGGACACAGCAACGTGTAGTTGGCAAATTAGATATGAGCAAATATCAACATTTAAATAAAATCAGTGTCTCATTGACAAATTCACGAAGACTGGGGTTAAAAGATAAAACAGATCTGGATTTATCTCTTCGGAAACAATATTCTCAACGACCTCCTAGCACCGTCACTGGACCATCTGAAGAGCAGCATAATTGAAATTCCACCAAAAGTAAAAAAAAAACAAATTGTAAGCCTTGATTTAAGTAAATGGACTGGTTTCTTTCTTCTTTTTTCAATCTAAAGTTAGTAATTTTTTTTTTCAATGTTTGTGATGAATGCTTTAGTCTAGTCTGCGGTTTTCATTTTTTCTAAATTTTTTGGTTTTTTATTTCAAGTGTATATTTTACTTCAAATACTGGAGCAAAGAATTCACAACGAGGCCTAACATCGGAAAAAGTATTTTGTTTTACAATTAGAATATTCTCTCATATTAAGTGTAAAACGAAAGACGAATATTAAAATCGGTGCGTCGATAGAAAAAGTTGAAAAATTGAATTAAAAGAAAAAAAGAATAAGACCTAAACCTAGTTTAAGAAGAGGCGTATTGAAATATTAAGACTACGACACAATAACAGATTTATGCTGATTGATTAACTTTTTTTAATATTTGATATACTCGTTATTCTGGCCTTATCAAAAGAATAAGTAATTATGTACACGTTATTTATTAAGTATAATTGCAAGTTGGAGCATTTTTTAGATGGTCAGGAAAAATACTTAAATAGGAAATTGCCTCTTTGCCGATAACAAATTGTGGTTCAAAACTAAAGGCGTGGAGACGAGGCAAAAATAAAAAGAAAGTGGATACTAGATTTACTTCAAAGGGAAAATGAAACAGTGAAAATAATAACCTCACGTATGATTGTCCCGTTCTTCTTAACTAACTCCTAAAAACTCCAAAAAAATTTTATTATTGGCGACACCAGGAAAGCGAAGCATTTTTTTGAGATAATTTTCTAATAACACCCTTCTTTCTTCAATGAAACTGTCGTCACTGTGATTGTAGATTACTTTGATACGTTTTGGCGGGAGAGACGGCAACTGATTGAGCTGATGAATCATCGCTTCACGTTCTTGGAGTGTTTGACAATCACCCAGCAACTTCCGCCGCAACTCGTTGTGCATATCGCAAAACTGAATAAATCTTTTCAACACAGTCCAAGATCCATAAGAAGAGCGGTTGTTTTCATTGCTCACTTGAATTTTGTATAATACATGGTCAGAAAGTTTTCGAACCGATGAAATTTTTACATTTGTTACCTTTCATTTTCATTCCCCAGCCCCACCGAACAATAGTAAAATGAGACACTTTATTTAACAGCATCTTTCAATCTTCACACAGAACAATTTTTTTTTTTTTTTTTTTTTAAAAAAAAGGGGGAGAAGCTATGTACGCGAATTTGCAGTAAATGTAAACACAAATAGAAAACTTCTTGGTCTTGAGGAAAGTCGAAACTTTCACTAAGCTTGTTGTGCGTCTTGCTTCCATTTTGCTCAGAACGTGTGCTCGGCTCTTCATTGCTTGCCGAAACTTTGCGATTTTTGTCGTCGTTTTTATCTGGTGACTTCGAGAATGCCTTTGTGCATATATCACTTTTGAAGAACTCGAATATGAGAGGGTGATGACCCAATTCTTTGTGCCTTAGTAACTTTTTGCAATAATTATCCAACAACGCCCGTCTTTGCTATGCAGTCAATTCACACGTATCCCCACATCCCCCCCCCCCTTTCCCCCCTTTCAAGATCAAATATGCATATGCAATGGAGAATTCACAGATTTTTTTGTTCTCTGAGCTTCTCTTTCAATTTTGTTACTACGCAACTTCTGTGAAGCGAGGTTTTGTGTGATTTGTGAGAAATTTGTAATGTTTCGACGGAAGAAATGGCAACTTCTTCACGTTGAGCTCTTGCAATTTTTGGTGTAACTCTTCAAATTGACTGTATCTTTAAGGTTCAAGTTTTTATGTATATGTGCAAAAAAAAAAAAAAAGTAGTGTGAACTTTCTTCTCTTCCTCCCCCCCCCCTTTGATTGGCTTTGTTTGAAAATGTTAAAAAAAACTACCTTTTTTGGACAACCCATGCACTTTTTTCAGTTTGCAGATAAATGATATAATAAGCGATCCCTTCTCGTACCTCCACGTCTCGGATTTTCACTGAATTAATGTTTGAATTGGATTGGTTGGCGGAAGTTCCCTTTTTACGTTTTTATTACTGTTGCCATCCGAATTTTTCTCTTCTGCTTTTTGCTCTGACTTTGGTGCTTTTTGCTCTTCTTCCGAAGACGCTGTTTTGGTGTCTTGATGGAGCATGATTAATTATTTTTTTGCTTCCCACAAAAGCCTGACAATGCTCTTTTTTAAAGAAGTCAATAATTACTGCTAATTATTTTTGTAATATTTGCGAGGGAAAGTTTTGTTCAAAAAGCCTTTTTTCTTTGAGGCCTTATTTTGCTTTATTTGAAATATATTGTTATGCTTTAAAGTGTAGGGAATTGCAATGTGGAGATTGTTCTATAGTGTATTTTACTTACTATTTTTTAAAAAAATCAACATCTTGGCCTAACGCTCCTTTTTACGACAGGTTCAAAAGCACGGGGACAGAAAGAGGAAAAAAAAACAAAAATTGAGTAAAGCGACGTTATTGTATTAGCGTAACAATGGCAAAGTTACGCATATGTTATGGCGACGAGGTGAAGTTGTTGGACGGAAAAGAAGGAATAGTAAAATATATAGGCCATACAGACTTCTTCCCAGGAAGGACTTGGCTTGGGATAGAACTGCACACGAATGATGGTAAACATGATGGCAAGGTGAGAAATCGAGTTTACTTCAATTGCCAAGAAAATCATGGTATATTTGTGCAATCAAAAGAAATCGCAGTGGTTCTAAAAAGTAAGGAGGATAGGGGGGGGGAGGGGGGGAACTTGGTATATGTCCATATACATATATGTGACATGTATGGAAGAAGAGGGAGGGGACACACTGTAAAGAGGGGGAGAGGAAAAAAAAAAAAAAGTTGATGTATACATGTTTGAATGAATTGCGATTGGTATGAACAAAAATGAAAAAAAAATGTCCAGGCAAAGAGATAGACAAAGAGATTCCATTGGATGAGCTGGTGTATGTGAACAACTATGGGAAAGGGCGCGTGAGATTTGTGGGACAAACGATGTTCGATGACACAGGGATATGGTATGGAATCGAGTTACTTCAAAGAGACAAAAGAGCGGCAAAAGGGAACACAGATGGAACAATTGACAACATTGTTTATTTCAAATGTGAAAATCATTGCGGAGTATTTGTGCGTTCGAATCAATTAAGACTTGTGGGTATGAACAAAAAAAAAAAAAAGAGAAAAAGAAAAAAAGATTATAGCATTTGATCAATCGATTGACCAAATATATATAATACATATACAATATATATATTGTATATATTTGATCGACAAAATGAACAAAAAAAAAAAAAAAAAAAAAAATAGAGAGGGGGGGAGGGGGGGTTTGAATGATGGAATTGGGAACAGACACAAAAGCATCACGTGCGTCATTGATAAAGAACACATTTACAAATGCGAACTTGATGAACAAGCTTCCGGCGCTGAAGCCTCGCAAACCTCAAGAGAAAGAGTCAAGCCAGACGGACACCACGCCATCGGTGACCAATAGCAAGTCGATACCGAAAAGTCCAAATAAACTGGCAGTGAATATTCGCAATGTACAGTCGCGCTCGGTGATATTGAACATCCCTCCTCCGGCCTCCTTTTCTCCCGATTCGTATGGACGTAGGATTCCTTATCTGCAGGCCCACTTACCCACGTCCTTGGTGATCCAGCGCAACCAGTTTTCGACGCCGCGAAGTCGATTGAACTCGAGACTCGCTCCACAGCCGGTCAACCAAGCGCCGGCAACAGTCGGCTGGAGCAAGTCCCTGGAACGTTCCACGCTTGTCGGGAAGCCGAGACAAGGTGATGCTGTGACCCCTCAGACCATTGCCAAGACTATTGTCGTGACACGTTCCAAAAACTCACCCATTTGTACTCTTTGTCGTTATGGCGATGATGATGATGATGATGATGATGATGATGACGACGATGACGATGATGATGATGATGGTAATAATCGTAATAATCGTAATAATCGTAATAATCGTAATAATCGTAATAATCGTAATAATCGTAAAAATAACAATAACAATAATAATAACAATAACAATAACAATAACAATAACAATCATCATCATCACCATCACACTCATGCTCATCCTCAACACCAGCATAATGAAAATCAATTTCCAAGCTTTCGACCTGGCCATCGCCATCGATTCCACAGACAACACAATGTCCCATTGCTCACGTTGAATCGACGGAATTCGGACAGCTCCCATTTTAGCATGCTGGCGAGACAAGGGTCGAGGTCGATGTACCGACGTAACGTCGACAGGGAGTTCCATTCCGACGAAAGTTCGTGCGGTGGGGATGAGGACTTTGATTGGCTTGACCCTTTCAAAGACGTCAGCTTTCGTCAGCGTCATCAACATCATCAGTATCAACAGCATCCTCAATATCATCAACACGACGAAGATGACGTAGCGACGGAGGCACCAACAGAAGCAGCGACAGAGATAGCAACAGATGTAGCAACAGATGTAGCAACAGATGTAGCAACAGAGGTAGCAACGGAGGCAGGAAATGGACGAGAGGACGATCTCGAGACGGATATGAATGTCGAGATGGATACGGACTTGGACATGGATATTGACATGGATATTGATATTGATATGGACATTGATATGGACACAGACATTGAGGCGAAGAGACATCCGGACGACGCTGACGCGGATGCCGAAAGTGATGATCATGACGACCATCGTCATGTCTTTCGTCCGCGGAATTATAACAGAAATGGTAATCATGATGATGGTGATAATGACAACGACGATGACGATGATGATGATGATGATGATGATGATGATGACAAAGAACTCGAGGAAGAAGAAGAAACGATTTCGAAGGTATCTCGAAGGAACAGTGATAGCTTACTCGTGACCAGAGAGCGTCTGATTGAACTCGAATTAGAGAGAAGTCTTGTTTCCTCGAAGCGAGGCAACAAATACTACGACAGTCCGCAGCAGCAACCACGGGCCCGTAAAAACGCAATCGAAGACGAGTTCGATCAGTCCAACACGCCGCGTTTCCCAAGGCTTCCATCAAAGAAACAAAGAGCGGCCAGAAGCGCCTTGGATGGCGATAACAAACCTGGTCACTTGCTCATTCAAGATAATAACAACAATAACAAGGGCAATATTAACAGTAAGAAAGAAAGACATAATACTTATACTCATAATCATACTCACACTTATAATTACAATCACAATTATAATTATGTTCCCAATCCTAATGTCTTGCTTAGTCATGTTCAAAAAGAAAAAGAAACGGAAAAAGCAAAAGACAGCGAAAAAGAGAGACTGTTCGATCCGAAAAAGAAAAGACACAGTGCAAATATTTATTACAACCGTTGGGAAAAGGAAATGAATCCTGCGAATGACCATCGCCAAATCAATGTCGTGCGAAGACGTCTGAGAGACAAAAAACCCCCACAAAAATTTAAAAACAATAATGGTTTGCTTATCTCTCACACAGACTTAGCCAAGGGTGCATCGGATAGTGACTTTGTGGATGGTATGGACTTGTATACATACATATATGTATACATATATGTATACATATACATACACATATACATATATATATATATATAATTCCCTCTTTTGCAATTGTATGTATGTGTCAATATATCCTTACAAAGACAAATGATCACAGTGTGGTTGACAATAAAAAAAAAAAAAGAGACCCCGAAGCCACCACCCCCGCCTCCATCTCCGTCCCCGTCTGTGTCCGCTTCGAAAGAGAACGACGAACGAAGCAAAACGGAAATGTCGCATTTCAACGGAACCTCCAAAGACGTGAAACGGATAAGCAAGAGTCCGGAACAGACGCCTTTGCCGCCGACCCCGCGCAACCACACGGAAACGTCAAGCACGTTTGGAACTACAAATGAGCCAAGTGTGGACAGCGTCACCACCAACGACAAAGAAAAGTCGTTCCCTGTCTTCAACAAGGCCAACAAGTACAATTCAGTCACCGGCTTCTTGCAAGTGGACCACTTCAACAACTTGGATATGAGGATACGGAGTCGTTCCGCTATCACAAACGCCGAAGAAAAAAAAACTCAAAGCAGACTTTTGAACAGAGAAGATGAATCTTATTTAACAACTGGTATATACATATACATACATATATGTATTATATGTAATATATATATGTATATTTATTGTTTTAAATATATGTACGTATACGTTTCTTAAAAAAAAAAAAAAAAAAAAAAAAAAAAAAAAAAAAAAAGGTACGGGTGCAATATTATCATTTGCAGTTTACTCGTGAGCGAGCGGTGACCACGACAAAAGATGTGATATCTTCGGTGAAAGAAAGAAAAAAGTCAAATCCACCACCGCCTTTAAATGAGTTTTTAAATCGCAAAAATGAAAGCAACAAACAAAAAACTCGGCCGTTACCGAGGAAGCCGATGAAATATCTCGTGGACTTGACAAAGAGACCCCTGGGGTTTGACATTTGCCCTTACAATTGCATGAGCTCTCGTATCGATATCTCCCTGGCGTGTCCGGGTCGTCTTCCCTTTCTGCCGAGTTTACGTCGGGACAAGAATTGATCGCCAGCGATTCACTTACTTTTCAACACTCACATCTCCACTCTCAATCCCATCCCCATTTCTCTTCCAATTCCAACTCTAATTCCAATTCCAATTCCAACTCCAATGCTAATTCCAATATCAATACTACGAATACGAATACGAATACCAATGTCAATACGAATATAACTTCTAGTTCGACGTCTCATGCACCACCGCCTCCACCACCACCTCCACCACCTCCTCCTCCTCCTTCCGTACATAATCACTCGCCTCCTCTTCCCTCTCTTCCTCCTCTTCCTCCGCCGCCTCCTCCACCACCGCCTCTTCCTTTGTCCTCGCGTCGCAGCAATCCAAGCACTCCGCTGCCAACGCCAGCATCGACTCCGGCGCCAACTCCAGCGCCGACGCCAGCGCCGACGCCAATGCCAATGCTTATGACGATTGTAGTGCCAGGGCCAGAGGATATATCTTTTGACCACGATAATGAAGACAATCCAGAGGAGGAGGAAAAGTTTGCAAATGAAAGCAAAACCGTGAGTGATCAAAGCCAAAATTCCACCATCAATGCTTACATATGTAACATCGAACCCAATGTATCTTTTGAAATATTCGAAGGATCGATGATCACATCAATCAATGGCAAAGATGTTGTCGGAATGCCCTTTAAGGATATTTTCAAAATCCTTCATAGTGAAATGTTGCCTATTCGCTTAGAATTAGCCAGAGTTTTGTTTTTTTTTTTTTTTTTCTATTATTTATGTGCTCACTTTTTTTTTTTTTTTGTTCGCACAGCCTTTGAAACCGGGACGAGCCCTTTCGTCATTGGCACCTATCGGTTTACATGAGCAACACTTACTATCCAAAGACGAAGCAGATCGCAAATTGAATAAAAAATCGTTTTGGTCCGCTGTTTTTAATTCAAGATAAGATAAAAAAAAAAAAAAACAACAAAAAGCACAACTGGCAGTCATTTAATAAATGTAAAGACTTTTGTTTGTTTATTTTATTCTTTTTTATCACACTTCTCACATTCTCATTTGAGAATTTTTTTTTTCCCTTGTTTTTTGTTTTGCGTGTACGTGGGAGCTAAACGTCACATTGCTCCTTAAAACTGTGCACATTGTTTTTTGTATTGCTCTGTTTTTTCCAATTTTTACGCCAGTGCTTGTCTTTGTGTTGTAAGTGGCTTCCTGTCTTCATTGTCTTTCACTATTTTTTTAAAATTCCCTTTCTGCCATGCTGGTTTTTCTATTGAATTTTTTGTTTGTTTTGTTTTAGATTTCCCACATACGTGGGACACTCTTTTTTTGAAAATATCTTGTTTTTCTTTTCAACTTAAATGAAAATAACATAAAAATTTAAACATGGCACAATCTTGAGCTGTTGATTAACGATTAAATATACGTAATGTTGCGCTATCATATTTTCTCAAACATATCGTTCTTGAATGACAACTTAAAGAAGAAATTTAACCGTACAAATGAAATCACAATAAAGTTTACTTATTTTGCATCTATCAATATTTACGCTTATAGCTTTCAACTTCTTAATACAACTAAAAATCAAAACAAAATTTTGTATATCTCAATATATGTATACACTTATGTATATTCATTAAGGGAATGTTAAGGAACTTTTTTGTAACATCCAATTTCACTAACATCGTTTTACGTACCAAAATTGTTATAAGCACATACTCCAGTGAAGGTATAATCACTACTTTGTAAAATTTAATCTGCGTTTTTATATCTAATTTTCCACCAATTATCACAAATGATATGTTTTGATAAATTACATCTTTGGTTTTTTCAATTCTTTTGTGTACGTGCTCTTTCCATGAGAATGTACATTAATTGAATTTGACACACATATATAAATTCGCGTGATATATCCATTATGCACATTGCATTTCTGTGTTGTTTGATTTGTTGGATATTCTTTGATGACGCTATGCAACTTTTGTTTGTGTTTATTTTATCTTCCATTTGTTAAAATAGTTTTTCACTACTTTCAAGATTTCGTCATTTTCTCAATTTCATTCGATAATACCAAAATGTCATTGTCATATAAACAAGTAGGCATCTTTATATTGTAGATGTACTTTTCCGTTTTATTATTATTATTTATTTCCTTGATTATGTCATTTATATATATGTTAAATAATAGGCCACTCAATGAATATCCTTGTCCTGCTCCGCTTTTATCTGGAAAGGTATACAGCCCCAATCTCCATGTGTCACTATCAACTTACTTTGTGTGATCATTGAACGTAGTAACTGGAACAGTTTGCCTTTTATTCCGACGTTGTATAATTTGTACATTATGCCATCTGACATACGCTGTCAAATACTTTATTAATGTCTAGTAATGTATATATCAGTTCTATTTTTACTATGAATTTTTTATAGTATGTTATTATCCTTAAGATAACTATATTATCATCGATACCTTTGTTTTTCATAAAACCTCATTGTTCATCACAGATTACTTGCTCCAGTATTGGCCAAATCCTATTTAGGATTGCCTTATCGAGAATTGATAACAATGCGGATTTTAATCTGATTCCTCTAATGTCCTTGTAATCCACAACTAACTCCTTTTTTGGTAGACTAACCATTTTGGATGTTAGCCATTAATTTGGTGAGTCTTGTCCGTCACATGACGTATTTATAACTTTTGTGATCTCATTTGGAATTGTCTTTACTAATAGGCCAATTAGTTCGTTTGGTAGGCTGTCCAGTAATGTTGCTTTATTTTTGGCATGTTCATACCAATGTCCAAGATCTCCATTGTTCCAAATCGCCTGTCTAATATTGGATCGTATTTCAAATATGTTTTTGAAGGTATTCTTTTACTTTATTTCTTATCTCGGTTTTCCATTCATTATTATTACTTTCAGTATGTTTGAATAGATTTATATAATGATTTCCAAGTAGCATACAATTTTCGATATCCGAATGAATTGCTTTGCCAGTTTCGTTATGTAATATTATTTGGTTCCTTGGTTTGATATTTCTTATTATATTATAAAATTTATTTTCATTTTTCTCATTTATATTTTTTTGCATCTTTTTTATTATTTTATCAACTTCAAGTTTGTCGTGTAATTCTTTGTATTTTTTATACTTCTCCATTAGGTGTTTAATCAATTCGCTTGGGGCATTATTCTTTAGGCATATAGTTAATAATTTTATGTTATCATGTATGCTATCATTATGGTGGTAAATTATAGTTTCTCCATCTCTTCATTGATCTATTCGAATTGCCGCATTTCTAATTATGATATCATATATATCCCACATGAATATTTCATATATTTGATTATTGTCTAAGTGGTATTGTGCATTTATCTGTGTAAGTTTATCTATTCTTTTAGCTATATGTTCTATTGTTTTTTTAATATATTGATATCCCTTGTTATTGTGATTTTTGGTAGTTTTGGTAATTTTAGGTTTTCATTCAGACTTTTTCAGTTTATTTCAAATGATACTTTAATAGGAAAATGATCTGATCCAGTGAATATCTGCAGTACCTCCATTGATGGATTGAAGATGTCCCATTTTGGTTTATTATTGCGTAGTCTATCATTGATCATGTCAGTTCTTGTTCTTTATTATTGTGATATGTTCTTTGTCATTTTGCATTTACTATATTTAATATTTTAAGGTTGTTTGTTCTGCAACACTTTTAATAGTCACCATTACTATTTTGCTATTTTATCTCATGTTTCTAACATTCTTGCGTTCAAGTCTCCCATTATCAATATCGCGTAGTTCATTATATTAAATATTTGTACCAAATTATCAATTGTATGTATTGCATTATTAATTATTTCGTTATTTATGATACAGTAGGTTGC
>ASPP01028993.1:0-22231 GCA_000512085.1 Reticulomyxa filosa
AAAAGATCAATAAAACATATCAAAAACTCACACACAATCAACAACAATGAAAAAAAAAAATATTAAGTTTTAATTTAATCTTTAAAATATCAAAAAAAACAAATAAATCTCAAAGGTTGTACGGTGAGATCAATCAACGGTTGCGAAAATAAATTTGGCTCTTCCCTGTGGAATGGTCAGGGGGAATTACAGGAGCAATGCCAATGCTCAACTAAATCCTCTGAGCCTTATTTTCGAAGTGTTGATGTCTCAGGGAAATATTGAGATTCAATTCACATCTTTTAACAAATTAAAGCAAACTAAAACAAAAAATAAAATTTAAACACTTATTATTCAAGAAAAGCATGTGAATGTTTATATACATATATATTAAAAGCCCCTTCATAATCATTGGCACCCAACTGCCAAAAGTGGGGCAAACAGCCAGCGCTCAAGGGAATGGACACTATGTCCAAAATACATCTCCCATGGCGAACTCATTCACTATCTACCAAAAAAACTTCAGGCAAAAATCCGAAAGCAAACTTCGACAAAGACCAAATGCTAATTTTCGGCTGAGGCGAAGGCATCCGAGAGCAAAGCGGCAAACCCCAAAGAAAAATAAATGGTTGTATTGTGTCCCCTGGGATTCATCAAACACGTCATACAGACACATTCGTACAGAGCTTTCATACTTTAGTGAATTATTGTCCTGAAGGATTTTTTTAACCGAAGTAAATTTGATGTTCGTTTCATTGTTTGTTTGAATTATATTTCATTTTCTACAATCTTCATTCAGCACATATTAAAGTTTTTGCGAATGCAGCAGATTGGATCAAAATCCGCACTGTATTTCCTTTTTTGAATTGTGAGTTACTGGATCTCTCCAGGAGATTTGGAGACTTTGTGATATCATCAGGTCTGATCAAAATCTACGTTGGTACTCCACAATTATTTTTGATTATTGTTTTTGTGTTATATTTTTCTTTCAGACTTTGATACTAAATATTTTTTTTACTTTTGTTTTCCTTGGTTTTAATGATGAATGCACGAAATGTGCAAGTGTTGTTTTATTGATTACTTTGTAAGACATTCGAGAACATGTTGAAAAAGAATATGCGAACTCGACGACAATTTCTTTGCTCCAACGTTCCAACGATAGTCATAACTCCAATTAATCCAAAGAACTTTGATCAGCAACATCAGTGATTAAGGACAAGAATTTGTTGTCCAGAAAAGTGTTTGCACACACATTTTCTGGAAATTTCCACACATTATTTGTTCATTTTACAGTCGATATCATCGAACAACTTATCCAATTTGCTAATAAAGCGATAACGACACTAAAGAAACATTGGAAAATTATGGATATCAAATACAAGAAGTGAAAAGATTCCATAAGATGACAATTGTTAAATTGATGTTATCCAAGACTGAAGATGTCATTAAGATATTGAAAGACAATGACATTCAGATTGGATATTCAGTGGTGAAAGTGGGACCATTTGATAGAAATAAATCGAGACCAAAGTCACATTTCAGGCAATGCAGAAACTGCTACAAATTGAACCATATTGCTCGTGAATGCCCAAAGAAACGTAAAGCGTGCAAGTTTTGCGAATTGTCTAATCACGAAGCAGCAAAATGAAGAAACAAGAACAACCCAAGCAAATATAAATGTGTGTTATGTAGTGCAACATCCAAGTAATTCTGTGCAGTGTGAAGTGATTCGCAAGGCAAGAGAAAAACTTAGTATTAAATTAACTAGAAAGGAAGATGCATTTCTGAAGAAAAAAGCATCTTAAACCGTTGGTGTTACAATGTGCTGATGTTTTTCAAATAACAATTTCCGTTGCAACTGCTTGGAAATTCTTATATAGCATTAAATTCCTCGGTGTCTTCTGCTTACGAAATCAGTTCTTTGATTTTTGAACTTTCTTTCGTAATCGACGTAAACTGTCCTCTACCAAGGTTTATTGCCTTTCCATATTGTCCTTATGCCAATGGTTGCCTCTCCAGCCTCAGCAACACATTTTGTCCAAGATTCAACTGCTTTGTTCAATGTCTCTGTGCTTACCAATACAATAGAATCAATAGATTGCATCCAATTGTCAATGTTTCTTTTCAATATAAATACTTGATATTGCGTTGTCTTTCATGAAATGGCAATGTATTCATAATACAGTAGGTTGCAAAGAAATCAAGAATACTCTCATCCATCATCCATGTATGATCCAACTATGCAGGATGATGTAAATTCCAATCTCCTCCAATGATAATGTATTCAGTCATTTTCATAGCATATTGTAACTCTTGTTCGAATGCTTGAATATTAAATGTTTTACACTGCAAATTTCGATAAAACTGCATAATAATAACGGTTTCTTTTGATCAGGACAAGAAATTTCCACCCAACACAATTCATAACCAATACATTGAATGTATCAGGCATATTATTAAATGATCGTGATACTTAATGCAAATCTCTTCGACATAACACACCAGATCTTCCTGATAAACATAAAGATATTGGAAACAATCATCAATGTCCTTCTTCGATTTCAAAATTTCTTTTCAAAACTGCTTATATTATGAATGATCATGTAGCTTCACGTTTTCTCCTTCAAAATACAACTTTTTTTGACAAAAATTAATATCAATGATAAAGTAGCTAAATGAATTTTTTTTATTAGTCTAAATGTTGTTTTTTCATGAAGAAAAGCAATTATCCTTGCCAACTTTCTTTTGCATTTTACTGTATTATGTACATCTTTTATTTTTAAAAGATTTTTAAAAATTAAAAAAAACCACTTAGCCTTAATCTTTGTAGGTGTTATATATCATTTTATTAATTCTACATGAACCCCCTTTTAACAAAATTTTTCATTTATATGTATGATTTTATGTTTCTGATTGTTCAAGTTTTTTTGATGTTCGTTTTCAAAATTATGCCAAGTGTACAACTATCACAATAAAAAAAGTCAAATGCGAATTTTAAAAAAAATGATTATTAATGTAATGATATATATGCCGCACTAACTTTATATACAAATGATGCTGAATATATTTTTTGTTTGGTGCAAGTGATGATAGTATTTGTATATTGATCTTGTTATTGTATTTTGTATATCTCTTTTGTTGCAATCATATCATTAGTCAATCTTGTCGTAATATGTTATATGTCATTTTGTGCGGCAAATGTCACAATATATTGGATAAAATGAGCTATCAATCAATAACTCACTTTTTCATATCTTTCTTTTTTCTTCTTCTCTACTTGATTGCTTGTAATACCGATGTTTGTATCATAAACTAGTAAATATGGCCAATATATCAATCATAGATAAAGCTATAAACTTAGTATTTATTATTTACATTCACTTCTATATTCATAAGAATATCTGTTTGTCATATTCGTGATGTGATAATTATTATTGTAACATATGCGTTCAAAATTTGCATAAATTGGCAACAAATGCCAGATAACATTGTAAAGTATCTACGAATCTTGTAGTTTTTAAATATCATTTTGAATTTAGTTTTTATTAAGTCTTTCCAATTTTTTCCAAAATTTTAATCTTTCATTTACTTTAAAAAAAATTTTTGTGGTGAATGAGTATGATAATATTTGTTTTTTAAAATTTAATTCAAGTTTACCAACGTGTTATATCTCCTTTGTCTTTTTTAACTGCCTGTATTTTCTTTGGAATCGACTTTGTTAAGGTTTTACAAATATTTGTTTCATTTTTTTCAAATTGGTTCCAAATTTCTTCAGTAGTATTAAATAGTCCTTTTTTGTGAATCCACCAAAGATTTTCAATTGGATTTAAATCAGATGAATTTGCAGAAAATTTATTGATTTTTCATGGAGAAAATCAATTATCATCATGATATATCGTTTTATGCTTTCAGTTTTCTTTGCAACCTACTGTATAACAAATAAAAAAGCGTCCAACGTAAAAAAAAGATTTTATATTGTTTTTTTGTGTATAATCATATACACATTCTACTCTCTATTTTTAGTTTTTTTTAAGACGTTTGTTGGTTGATTGTCTTGTTTTTGTTTTGATTATGTCCATCTCCTTGTAATTGCGATACACAGCCAAAGATGAAACGAAAAACCCACTAAGTTTCACATCGAATCAAAAAAAGTATATTATGTGATTTCATGTTATGTCAGAACAAACATGTACAAATAAACTTTGTGCAACAGTTTTTTTTTAATTGCGTTATTTTTTAAACACTTTTTGCAAAGACAAATTTTCAATGAGAAAAAGCTATCACATTGCAGTCACTCCAACAAATCAAATATCTTTTCAACAAATAAACTGCAACATTTCTGTTTGTCTCGATTTTTGAACATTTATTTTTTAATTGATTAAAGTCTTGAATCAAAATATCATTTCCTAAAAGAAGTAACCCCAGACGTTAGGAACAAGCAAAACAAATCAAGCAAAAAAAAGGTGGTATGACAAATAACAAAACATTTTCAAGAGCGAAATATTATTAGGCAAACGTATTGAGTAGTGTTGCTATCTGCAATATTTGTGTTGCATTGGAATCTTCCAATATTCGATGCAAAGCGACAAAAAAAGAAAGCAAATACAAAACAAATTGAACAATTCCGAAAAGACTGAAGTAAAAATTGACATTGTTGGTGTCACAATAATAGAACGTGGTTTTTTATAAACCACGTGACAAAAGGAAAGAAATTTCAACAAAGTACAAGTCTTTCATTTTTGAAAGTGACACAACTGTAAGTTTTGAGAAGTAGATATCGTGTATATTTATTTTTCTAATTTTTTTTAGATAGTTTGAAGACAGACTAGAAAGAGACTAGCAAAAAAATAAAAATGATGGTGGTAATTGTAAAATAAGTTATTGAGAATCCAATAAGCGTGCAATAGTTCTGGAGACAGAATGTGTTGTTAGTAATTCTCTTCGAATATCGGCAACGGATACAGTATTTCCCAATACTTCCACAACTTGTTGTACTTGATCTTCGATAGAAATGCCTTGGAAATCCTTTGACCAGGGGGAAAAGGAAGGGAGAAAGGAGAAAAAAGAGGGAAGATACATGAAAATATATCTCCAACGTTACAAGTACGTAAAAGAGAGAGGTGAAAATACCAAGGGAAAAAAAGGTAATAAAAATCCCAAAAGCCCTCCAGGTTCAAGATGCCTTTGTCTTGCCCTTCCGTCATTGTTATTATGTCTATGTTCGTCATTTTCTTCGTTGTCTTCATTGCCATCGTCATTACCACCATTGTTATTATCATTATTGTCATTGTTATTATTGTTGTTCAAGTTGTTGAATGAGTCATCGAGATTATCCAAGCGTATAGCGTTTTCCAAATTGTCATTATCACCGACATTGGCATTGTCATGCCCATTATTTGCAGCATTGATTGCGTCATGAGATTGATCCTCACTCAGTAGATTGCGCCGACAAACAGGACATATTTTTTTGTATCTCATCCAATTGGTTATGCAGCGTCTTTTCCCAACACAACAAAGAAGAGCAATAACAACAATTTCCAAGACATACACGTTACACATGCATATACATGTGCATATATGTATATGTGCGTATAAAAGTGAGTCGAAGCATATAACGAAACAAATGAAATATATGTTTGCATGGCAGTTTTTTGGCCGAGTCCATTGGGTCCCGACAGATGCCGCAGATGTCGTCGCGGAGTTCATCAGAGGTGGCGTCTTGGAACTGGTTGTTGATGCGATGGATGACAGCACGAAAGGCGAAGAAATTGGAGAAAGAGTCGTGAATGGCCTTGACACACGAGCGGATTTTCAAGACTAAGAGGAAATCGATGACTGACAGCGATATGCCATGAATATTCCAAACAATGCAATAGTACCCTAGATACCACATGTTTAGCAGCACATTCCAGAACAAGTCGCTATAATAAATCCAAATATCACTATACGCAAATCCAACAATAAAAATTTTTAAAAAAGATTTGAGTTTTAACCCCTTTTTTTCTCTCAAGTATTGCATGTAATGTTTGTAAGTAAACTTGTCTCTTGCCAGTAGCTTGCAGCGGACGGCGCAGAAATGAATAACAATCAAAGAAAGACCGTGGAGCACGTCGCCGAGGATGGCGATCGAGTCGAACAAAAGCAAGAGGAACAAAGGTTTCCATCCAGTCATGTGTAGCGCGACATGGATGGCCGTCCAGCTCGTCGCCATGCTTAGCACTCCAGTGGCGAGTAGCACCAGCATACACAACAGCAGCTTCGAATACGGCGGACTGTGATATTCCAGCTCCCATCCGGGCATCACCTTGCTTCGCGAGATACATATCAATGCCAATGCTTTCAAAAATACTAGCACCAATGTCACTAACGACCACACTGCAAATTCCGCCAAATCCGCATCCAATATCTCCCCAATCAATGTTATGCGAAATAATAAATACGACATTTTCATTTCTGACAAATTCTTTTTTTTTTGATCGGGTGACTTGTACCTCAAAGATGTCACCCAATCTTTTTTTCTTATTACACAAAAAAAAACACCAAAAAAAACACCTTTTCTTCGTCGATGGAGAGCCCCTGGAAAAATAGTTTTGCTAACAAAGCGAACGAAAAATGCAATACCAAAAATAGGAAACCGTCAAATATCTTTTTGTATTTGTTTTATTTGCGTTTATTTTTTTTCCTCGTTCTCATGGCGCTATCCAGCCTCTTCCTAGGCTTGTTGGATTGTGTGTCGTCAACGCGTCTCTCAACTCAACTAAATAATGAAATGCCGACTCAAAATATATTGTCCCAGTCAGATACAAACATTGGTAAAACGTTCCTTTCGGGACAAGTGTCGCCACTTCTGCAAATAAAGATCCAAAAGAAAGCGGGAATATCACGCTCAATAAACAGCTCAGATAAAAAATATGCTTCATCGAGGCTATACGAAAAGCTAGATCTAACACAAAAAAAAGCATTGCAAATGTTTCTATGGATTATTGGGGGTTTCCCCTTGAATTTTATGGCCAAGTTAAAGTACTCGTTTTTATTTAAGATTCATCAACCAGCTGGTCAAAAGAACTACGATCAAATGTAAAGTGTGAATACTTGAAACTGTTACTGGTATTACTTCTTATACACATTTCAAATGAAAAACAGGCGCTATTGAAAGAAAATTGCGTTAGTACTTTTTATTTCAAATTCAAACATTCTTTTAAAATCTGTGAAATTTGATGAGAAGAAGAAAAAAAGGAGAAGCCCGCTTAATGAAAAACATTTCATGGATATTAGAATATAATTGGAATAAAACAATGACGGAAGCAAAAAGAAGAATGGCTCAAGGCTCAAAAGCAGAAAGCAAGAAATTTGTGGAATATAAAAATATGGATTATTGACTCTAAAAAATGTTATGTTGAGATGGTGGCGGATTGGGATTAGATTTGCGACCATTTCCAAAAGAAGAAGGGTAGATATTAGCAGAAAGAGTTGCATTCATCATTCTAGTAATCCCTTGCAACTGGCCTGGCAGAGCCAAAGCAAATTCAGGAGGAGGAATCCAATCGCGTAATGGAATAAATTCCTTGCCATCATCTCGACGAACTTTAGTAAGTGGAGGAAAATAATTCAACATGAACCATTGTCTCATTAAGTCCGTAGAAAAGGGTCCCTGTTCTTGTCCTAAGTTCAACAAAAAAAAAGGGAATCTCAAAAAAGTTTTAAAAAAATGAAATAGGTATTACCTTTTTCAAAATCTAAATAATACCAAGTGTGCTCATTTGCAACTTGGTCTTTTGATTGTGAAGCAGAGTGCTGAGACAAAGTAGTGATCGTAGAAAGAATCGGCTTAAACTCTTTGTCACTCAAAATTTCAGCCTTTCGAACGTCCATTGTACTCCACTCTGATTCTTCCACACGTCTGATCGGAACATCCAACGGCATCCATTGTCGGCGATACCAATGCCGAAGCACTTTTTTACTAAAGGGTCCTTGCACTTGTCCATCGTCGTCCAAGTACATCCAACGGTACCCCCTTCACGCTCGCGAATTTCTTTTTGTATCTTTTCTTCTGTTTTTTTATCTTTTTTTTTTTTTTTTAATATAACACATGCATCACACTGTGTCAATTACAAAGCAACAAACCACAGCTAAAGATAACAACAATACAAAATTTTACAAAAGGTGAAAAATATTAAGCAATTTGAATAGTTATTAGGCATGCACATATACATAAATAAGTATATGTGTACATTTATATAATATGCATATGAAATCCCTCTCCTTAAAAAGAATACCGATAAAGATATATTTAAGTTTGAAAAAAGGCTGAAACAGGGATTGATTTTCATTTCGAAATGGTGTGTGATCAGGGATGTATCCTTTTTTTGCCCAGGTTTGGATTTGTTCGAACGGCCATGGCCCATGCTCGTTTCCGTTGGAATCGTGATAAAACCAGTTATCTTCGCGCTTCTCATTTGCCGCATCTTTGTCCTTTGTGGCGTCATTCTCTCCTTCCGTCTTTCTCCCTTCGCTCTTATCGTGATCATCCCCTCCCTCTTTGTCTTTCGCCTTTGGCTTTGTCTTGTCTTTGTCACTCTCATTGGGCAAAAAGTCACACACGCCACTAGGGTATCCACTGATCAGTTGGAATCCATTGCGATCATTTAAGATTGTCACTCCGGGGACTTTTTTTTGTTAGTTTAGATTTGATCAAAGTTTTTCAAAAAAGAGAGAGCGCAAGTTCGCAGTTTTTTTAATGGATTGGCTGAACTCAACTGAACTCTTTCACTGGCAATGAGGTGGGTATGAGCTTTGAATCGTACCATAGTTTCATCTTTTCACTGGAAAAGGGTCCCTGGACGCTCAATTGCGGATCTAAGTATAACCATTGTTTGCTCTCTAGCTTTCTTGGGGCAGGGGCCTCCGGAGTATTGTCATTTGGACGGCTTTCACGCTTTATTCCAAATACGTCGGCGTACTCGCTTAGTGGCTTGAAATGTGGACTCGTGGAACGTCTGATCAGTAGGTTGTCTGTGAAGTGACCGTCTCCATACCACGTCTTGATTGTTGTCTGTTCGTCAAAGCCACGCGCAACGATGCAAACATCACTTCTCACAAAAATCCATTTTACACAAGAAATTAAACTTCGTTAAAAGGTCCTTGTTGTCGACGCTGAGGGTCAATATAAAACCATTCGGCCGACATGTCACTGAACGTTTTTAACTGTCAAAGCAGACTGTTTAATTTGCCGTACAAATCCGTTCCATCATTTTTTTTATTGCCCATTTAAATAGTTTGCTTGACTTTTGAGAACAGACGACACAAATGTCTCAATTATGGTCAGGCTTCAAATAACCTTTAATTGCTAGGATATAAACTAAAACTAGTACAAAAAATCTATGGTTGTTGTGTGCTTCTCACATTAAATAAAATCAATTTTGGTTAACTCATATCAACTCGAGTACAGTAACAACATCTACAAAACAACAGCATATCCTTAAATAAAAAATTTACCTTATATTAATTGAAAAAAACATAAAATCTTGGTCATATACACTATTGTGTTGTATTTTTGCGGGCAATGAAATGGTTAAAATAAAAAAATGTAATGATTGTTTACATTTGAAAAAAGATAGGCGTGTTGAAATCTGTGGAAAATAGTGTACACAAGTTTTCTTCGGGCAAACGTGAGATTCAATAAAGGGGTAGAAAGAAAATAAACATAATTTGGAAGGAAAAAATAATAGCCTTGGGAGAAATGGAACCTCGCCTTCCTCGTTTTCGAACAAAACCGCATTTTGACAAGTATTATTTGTCTATTTTGAGTGCAATTTCATCAGCGTCCTCTCTACCCGAGACACTTTGGCCAACATTGATTAGCTACCTAGGCTTTCACAACGAAGAGATAGTAGTTTCAAAGGGGTCGTGCAGACTTATTCTTTCCATGTAACCCAAAACAAAAAAAGTTTTATCATCCTTTCAACCGCCAAGAAAACAACAGGCAAAAAGAAAAACACAAATTACAAATGCAAGGGAGTCAGCCAATGACAAAAGTGAAAGCGGCGAAGTGTTGCGTATAGTAAATTTATATGGATTACTTAATGCCTTGGACAACCTTGAAGACAAAACAGTGGATGTGGCTCCATGTTTTGATAACTTGCAATTCTTATATAAATTCCTAAGTGCCTCTGGGTGGTGTTCTTATTTCCGATACCGTATTGTTATCAACCCCTACCTTTCCCCGCACATTTCCTTTGAGACTCTATTTTACCCTTCCAAAAGTTATACACTCTTTTTTTTTTTACCCAACTTTTTTTTTTAATTGTAACAAAAAAAAAACAAAAAGAAAAAAGAAAAGAGACAAGAGACAGCGGAGAATTGGACAGAGTGTGGAAAATTCTGCAACGCTTCAATTGGAAAGTATTGGAATGGTGTCATTATTTGAATGAAAACACGGAGTATTTGCAACAGCACGCATTTATGCATCAAATGCAGCATATCAATGCATTTGAAATGCAAATGCAAAAAATACAAGAACAAATTTTACATGAATTGGATTTGCATCTTCAGCCTTCCGTTTGTCATTTCAGTGTGGCAAGACAGTTTGGGACGAGTGTATTTGATCCACAACGGCAGATGTTCATTGTCTTTGGCGGATTTGGGGCCAGTCAATTATTGCAAATAAATCACGCCTTGGGATACATACCTCTGACACAAACTGAAGAAGTACATGCACAAAACATGCACAAGCCAGTTTCCGATTATTCCAATAAAAAATATTGGGACAAAGGAAAAGCACAGAAAAGCCTTTCACGTAATCGCTTGAACGATACGTTGTGGATTGACTCCACTTTTGTGTGTTTGCCGCAGCAATCGACACCGAGTGTCTATGACACTCTTGTCGAGGACAAACGATCGCATAGCACATTTATTAAGCCTCGAATGCATCATACCAGTGCCTTGTTTGGGGATGTGATGTTTGTGTTTGGTGGCCGTGGCAATCCCAACCAACCAATGAACGATGCCTGGTGTTTAGATTTGAAAACTAAACAGTGGTACAATGTCACACCAAGCAATGACACCATGTTGTATTCGCAATGGCCCTCTTGCCGATATCGTCATGGCATGTGTATTATTACCGCTAACATTAGCATGGATACCGATCATGTTGATTCCATCTCCAATCAAATTGTCATTTTTGGAGGCATTGGAGGGGCCGGTGTATTGTTGAACGATTGTTATCTACTCGAATTCATTCAACCAAAGCAAACCATTGATCCGACTACTGTTTGTCATGATTGTATTAACTCAATCACGCATTCCAGTGTTCAAGTCCTTCGGTCAGAGTGTATCAGTGATCATTTCACGGGACGTATCCCAAGTGCAAGATGCTCTTTTGCTATGGACTACGTCCCGTCCATGCATGCAATCCTTTTGTTTGGGGGCTTAGAAACCTTGGACTGTGGCCAAATCCCTACCTTCGATCACAACATCTATGTATTGGATGTACGTCGTCGCAAATGGAACACGCTTCCTACCAATGGTTTTTTTTAATTACATATATATGTATATGTATACATGTATATGTGCACATATATGTGTACATGTAATTAACAAAAAAGGTCCACCGGCAATGTATGGACATCGTTCTTGTCTGATCAAAACTCTTGTGACCAATATGGGCAAGACAACTGGCATTGGATAATAACAGGCGGATTAATGGTCAAGTATGATGATATCAACTCGTTTACAATTACATATAACGACAGTGTGTGGCTGTTCAATGTGAATACCCGCACGTGGAGTGCATATAAGTGGAGCAATGAAGTGATGCGGGATTACATGTTAATCGGACATTCCATTCATGTTTTCACCACTGAAAGCAACGACAATGATAGCCATTATGATATTCCGAACAAACACCACACTATTTTGCGGCTTGTCGTTACCAGTGGGGGCATCACTGTCTTGTTTTATGGACAAGTCCACGTGCCCGTTTTCACTTGTTCAATTACTCTTCCGGAATAAGTCCACTATCTTTGGACAATTGCTTTATTGTGTTGTTACTCTTTTTTTTTGTTGAAAAAATTACAAACGCACTATTTTGTAGTTTAAAAATGTCAGAAGGTACATGCCAGTACTACCTTGTTGTATTATTGCTTATCTTCTAAAATAGTTTCAATTCTACGTGCAAAAAAAAGGAAATTATCTCAATTTCGTAAATTGTTACTCACAATTTGAACCTAGTTGTTAACACTTTCAAACCAAGGTTAAGTAGCAAAAGAAATTGTCCTGGTAGACATAATGACAACACTATTCACAAAAGTTATGAGTTGTGAAATCACTCTCTTTGTTTGATTGACAATACAATTTAAAGTTATTTTGAAATTTACAAAGATATGTTGGATTAATTTCTCAACAACAAAAATAACGATTCTGTTGTCCTATTTGATCATTCTTTCACACGTTTTAAAAGCTTTTCCACAGTTGGACTATTTTATCACAAAAGCAAGATACAATAATGTTATTATCCGGCGAGATATCAAATCCAGTAATTTTCGAGTATTCTTTCAATTCTTGTAGCTCCATTGCCACCTTCAGATCCCATAATTGAATTTTGGAGCTTTCAACACACGATACAAGCATTTGTCCATCCGAAGTAAATCGTACTTCCATATTTATGTCGTAATTCGAATAATATGGATACGACAGCTTTGTCTTGGTTTGTATTGCTTGCACCTCTTTTCCAGACATGGTGTCCCAAAGTTGAATTTTTCCATTCTTTGCAATGGTTGCGATGATGTCTCCATCAGGTGAAAATTGAATTGTTGCAATATCACTGAAATAGTGGGATAATTTCATTAGTTCGCTTCCTGTCTGTACACTCCACAATTGAATAAGTCCATATTGCGCAATAAATGCAAGTATATTACCATCTGGAGAGAAGCGTATATCATTAATTTTTGTTGTATCGCTTCTAAATGTTCGAATTTCTTTTCCTGATTCCGCAGCGAATATTCGGATGAGTCCATCCGATACAAAAAGGCATTGGATTCCATCCCCTGAAAATTGGCCATGGGTGATGTTGCTCATATTAATCTTTATTTGTTTCATTTCTTGTCCTGATTTCACATTCCATAATCGAATTGTACTATCTTTTGAGCATGACATTATCTCCTTTCCATTTGCTGAATATTGAAAGCCATAAATCAAATTCGAATGTCCCACCAAACTTTGAATTTTCTTTTCCGACTTTATATCCCATATTTGAATAATATAACTATCAGTCGATAAGGCAATATTTATGCAATCAGGGGAAAATTTTACATTGCCTTTGGTATTCAAGTCTAGTTTAAACTTTTTAAATTCTTTGAAATATTTCATCTATTGATGTATGTGTTTTATTGGTTTGATATAAACATTAGAAGAAATAAACAATTGATAAAGATTACCACATACCAATAAGTATCGTGAAAGGATCAGATAAAAATCATCAATCCATCCAGGTTTAACGCATAATGACCGGAGCCAATATCGTATAATGGTTTCAATTTCTTTTTGTCTCTTGGTGTTTGTGAATTAATTATACGTGAAAAAATGAAGTGTTAGTATGTGTTTTGAACTTCACTGCCGCCAAAGCAAAAAAATAACAACAACAATAGTGATAAACACAAACAAACTCAACCGGTAATTTTTTCAAGTTAAATTCATATCTCATCGCAGCGATTTCGCCTTTAACTCGTTTTATATCTTCAATCTCTCTTTCGATATCCTCTTTTTTCCCCTCTTCAATAATCCATTGTTTCTCTTTGGCACTGCATTCGTTCATCCATTTCTTCACATTGGTTTTGATATGTGTCGATAATATGCAATCATTGTCATCTCTTCCGCCAACAATGTGCACAAATGCATTGCCCTCATCCAGTGCTCCAGCACTACCATACATTCCAATTGGCAAATTGTGTTCAAATTGCATCCATTTGTTTTGTGCCACAGAATATCGATATGCTTTGTTGGATGCAACAGCATCAACACCACCATGCCCACCAAAAAACAGGATGAAGTCATTAATATAGAAATAAGTATAAAAACTGAATAATCTAAGAGTCGAACATACACGGATTTTGCAAAATCGAAATTGGTTGTTGTCTTCATGATAGTTAATCAACAGCCCCATTTTGTCACAAAACAACAACATCTCATGCTCATTTTTTTTGCTTTGAATATCTTCTGTTTCATTTGCTTTGTGGGTGGATACAAAGCAATGGTACCATATACAGTTTCCAATTGGCAAAGTGCTATTGCTGACATATTTAAATGTATTCAAATCAAATAAATCAATATTGTTTGGACGATAGGTAATAAACAACAAATTGTTATTACTGCCCCCGATTATTGCACGAGCTCCACGATAGTCATCTTGCTTTCTTCCAATCAAAATTACCTTGTCTTCATTGTTGGTAAAAGGGACCCATTGATTATATGGCTTGCCTTTATCTTTTTCAATCGCACTTGCTTTATCGTCCCAAACGCTCACATATCTCATCATCAATGTATGCTTTGGCTTATACTCTGCTTGTCCTCCGATTGACAATAAGGTTATGTCATTCGCATTGCTCGTATTCACACGCTTCACCACAGTGTGTCCGAGTAGCGTCACTTCACTTGGGTATGAACAGATACGCTTATAGCGATTTGTGACAGTATGATATGAATAACATTCGTTATTGCGATAACCACCACAAATCAGAATTTCGTTTTTGTGAAAAACACATTGACCGTCAGAAAGCGGTGTAGGCAAAGAGGCCAAATTATTAAAGAGGGTCTCGGTATTGGTATGCACGCTTTGCTTTGCGCTGCTATTATTTGGATCCATTTTTATAATGACAAATTAGTTTTTGCTATGAAGAGAAAATCCTGAAAAAAGCATGCGACAATTCGTTAGTCCGAAATTTAAACCTTTCGTTAGGGTTAAGTATCGTCTATTTGTATTTTTACAAAAAAAAAACATGAAATGTAGAAACCAATGGCGTCCTAAAAATGTTTTCAGACCTGAATCTCACATTGTCTTTCCTAAGCTGACGACACTGGTTGGTTGCATAAAATGCGTTTTCTACTTGTTTTTTGCTCTTCATGTGAACCAGCTATTTACAAGATTTAACTAAACAAAGAAAAAAATAAAATGAACTTTTTTCTATCAGGAATTTCTTCAGCCCTTTTTGTAAACATATTGGCAATTAACATTACCTTACGGTTGATTGTTGCATTAAAGAAAAGTTTGAAAAAAGAGAAGGGAAAAGTATCACATCAAAAAGTATTGATTTGTTGAAACCAGAAGAAAGAAGAGACATGGCGAAGCGTGTGAACCGACAATTGAAGAAGCAGTTGGAAGAGCAAAAGAATTTGGAAGATGAATTGGAAAAGCTACAAAACGCAAAGGACCCAAAGGAATCATGTGCAGAAGTAATAAAGTTACTCAACAGTACATCACTGGACCCAATGCCAGACCGTGGTATGTGTGTTGCGTGTTCATGTGGTTTATATTTATCCCTTTTATAGAGGAGGGGAAAGAGAAAAGGGCGAGGAAAGAAAATAAAAATCTTTTTTATTTTTAAAAAGTCATAAACCAAACTAAGAAGCAAAGGGGGGAAAAAAAAGAAAATAATCCATTTGTGCAAGTAAGCAGTTGTTTCGTTGCTGGAACGGAAATATTAGTAAGCAAAGCAGGTGAACACAAAAAGATTGAGGACTTAGAAATCGGTGATACGGTGATATGCTTGGTGCCTACCCATGGAACGTTTAAGGAGAGCATCGACTGTGACATCAAAGATATCCCCAAACACTTTGTAGATGCTGTTGTCACTGCTATTCACAAATCGCCTGCTTTTCACATTTGTTCTATCCAATATCGCAACCAATCCACAGTTTTTATTATTATTTGTTTATTTATTTTCTATAGTACTTTTTTTTTATCATCTAAGAAAACGTATACATAATCGTGTATGCATATAAATCGGTTATGTTATATTTGTTTATGGAATTTATATGTTTTTGAATAGAATGAAGAACGCACGATAGAATGCACAGACAGCCATCCACTGTATGTGTACAAAGAGGGGTGGAAAAATGTAAGCGGCGTTGCCAAAAGACAGTACGCGTTTGAAATTGGAACACTCAAAGTTGGAGATGCATTGTGCCTACAAAGCGGAGACCTGGCGTACATCACTCATATTCATCGCACATGTCTCAAAGACCCCATCACTGTGTTCAATCTAACTGCTTCCAAGGGACACACTTTTTTTGCCAATCATGTGTTTGTTCATAACAAATGTGGTCCCTGCGCCATTTTATAAGGCATTAATGCATTTTTTTTCCCTTTACCTTTGAGCTGTGGTAAACGCTCTATATGGGGCTTGTTTGGCCTGTGTTTTATTGGGGGGATTTTTTTCCTTCTCCACTGTTTGTAGAGTTCTTGAATCCCACTTGATTGTGTTTGTTTGAAAGTTTCTATGTTTGACGGATATTCATTGGACTGTGGAAATTGTCTTTTTTTTGGTTGTTCGTTTTGTTTCTTTACCTTAAAATTGTTAGAAAAGCAGTACCAAAACTCTGGGATAGGACATCATTAAATTTTTTACATTTTAATCTTGTAAAAAAGTTTGGCAAGTTTGCTTTGGAATACTTAACGGAGCTATACAAATAAAGAAGCTGCTTGTGATGGACAAAATAGTAAATGGCAAAATCATGTGAATCAATAGTAGTTTGTTCGGTCATTACTACAGATAAGTGAGTTATAAACATCGACACTTGCATGAAGACATACTTTTTTCCTAGTTGTTAAGAAAATACTTTCATCCATTTGTTCGGAAGTAAATGCATGAAACAGTAGGAACTTTTTGCATAACTTTCGTCCCAGTTTTAAAAAATCCTGTGTTCCATTTGGTAAATCAAAAAAGTTTTTTTTTGTAACAAATAAACAAAAATAAAGTTTTAAACAAATTTAAAATATCCAAATGTTTACAATCAAAATTGTACTGTTTTAACGCCAGCGTTTGATAACAATAACATTTTAAGATTTGAAAAAACGCATTCTTCAAAATTTAGCATATTTGGCATTTTATATTTACCGCATAATTTTTTTTGAGCCATTTCATGAACTATTTGCCTCGGTATGTTTTAAAACTTGCCTTGTCCGGCATCAGAGTATGAATTTTTTCTAGTTTCCATCAGGAGCATTTTTTATCTCTTGTACCATCAACAAAAAAAAGCAAGTGGAAAGCATGATTTGTGTGAAAAACAATTTTGAATTAAATGTAAATGGAATTACAAAAGCAAAAGCATACATTTAAGAAATTAACAAAGAAAATATTTGGCATTGAGAAAATCTTCTCTATTCCTGAATTTCCAAGTATTTGTCCCTAATTTTGTTCGAGCGTAACCAATCCTCAAAGGTTGGTTTCCACTTGCAAGTTATTTTCAACTAACAAACGTAAAATAGAATGTAAAGTCAAAAGGGAAAAAAACCTTAAAACAAATTCTTCCCTCCATCAACTAACTGAAACTGTGCTTTTTTTTTTTGGAAGCAAGGAACGAAGGAAAAAAAAAAAGGATGATAAACACTGTCACAGAAAAACAAAACAATCGTTAAAAAACAGAGGGAAAACATAAACAAAGGACACAATATGACATACACTCGCATTAAAGAAAAAAAACATCAACAATAAAATCTAAGAATGTTTTCAAATCGTTCAAAACAAAAAAAAATGTAAATGGTTTTTTTAAAACTTGTTCGGGCTTGTTTTTTTTTCTCTCTCCCCCCTCTTTCGTGATTTGTTTCCTCTGCCACCGTGTGACCATTAATGATTATTTTAAATCTTTGTTGGCAAAATAATCTTTCAGCTGGAACAACTCCTTTTGGTCAACGGTGGAATTTAAGTGCTGATTGAACTCAACAGTCCAGGGGACGAAAACAACTTCAAGCAAGCGAGACACAAACAACTCGTATAAAAACATCCATTCTTTGGAATGTGTCACCAACAAGTGCTGCAGATGCAAAGAAAGAGCGGTTTTGATCTCCGAGCAAATACGCTTTACGTCAGACGATTGGTTATGCAAAGATAGCTCACATGTCAGCACTAAACCGCAGCCACGTACTAACACACACACACAAACACACGTACACGTATACATGCACGTAATGTATACGTATATTTTATTATTCCCTGCATGAAAATTCAATTTCATTGTGAATGTGAGCTACTGTTTGTAAAGTGACAGACACAAACCTCTTACTTCCCTTTTTTTTTTTTTTTTAAAAAAAAAAGGGACAAACCAATAGGAGTATTGGTAACATAATTAATGCGATGGAAAAAGTAATCACGGCAGACAGTGGCAACGATGAAGGAGTGAATGTGCTCATTGATATCGCGCAGCTTTTGAACAAGGGATGGCTTCCAACTCTGGAGTTGCGACTTCAAAGAGCCCGAGCCGTCGAATTTGAAGTCCACACGCTCCCAGATTTCATAGGAGAAGGACTGCCCCGGGTACTGTTCCAGCAAATGCGGCGACGACGGCAACAAAGGCGGCGGTGGTGATGTTGACAACGGCAGTGCGAATGGGGACGGAGCGTTGGCAAGAATGGTATCCGTGGCGCTGCTGTGAGGATGGGAGGTACGAGTGGTTATTCCGTACACGTAGTCATAGGCAAGTGGTTTCCAAGCACCCTCTAACTTTGCTGCTGACGACACCGAGGCTGCGTCAATATCTACAAAGGGCATTGTCAATGGACCACAATAACAACCATATTTATATTTACCAATGGTCTCACAAAATGTAAACACCAATTTTTTCAAATGTGTTTGTTTCGAAAACACCGACCATGCTTCCGTATTTGGATTTACGATTTTTTTGGAGTTATCATTATTATTATTATTATTATTATTATTATTATTATTATTATTATTATTATTATTATTATCATTATTTTTATTGTTATTATTATTGTTATTGTTTGAAGGTTTCTCCAATTTCATTACTTTGAGTAAGTGGATCTTTGGCATGGCCAAAAAAGAGCGTTGAAAATGAGGTGCAACGGAAGCGGAGGAGGCGGAGACTTGGACGGACACGGGTGTGTATGGAACGTGGTTCAGTTCGATACGAGTATGTTGATGGACAAAGGAAACGAAGGTGTGTCCGCTGTATTTCATGGCGTTGATTTGTTGCGCGAGCATCGCTACCATCGGCACGTTGGGACGGACATTGGGATAGAGCTGAATGTGATCGTATGCGTACTCCATGCCCATCAAAAAGCCGCAGCAACACTTGGGCTCCAATGGGTATTTGCGGATCACGCAATCACTTTTCACGCACTCATTGCTTTGCACATACTCCTCAATACCGTCCAAGTCGTCAACTGTTTTTCTTATCATCGACAAATGCAACACCGGATTTGCTGCTGCTGTTGCTGTCGCTACTGCTGTTGCTGCTATCATACCGCCGCTATTGCTAGTATTGCTAGTCGTACTATTGTTGCTATTACTATGGCCACGACCATGGCCATTACCATTGCTATTGCTAATGCTATTATTACTGTTACTGTTCATGCTATCACTATTGCTGTCCATGACACACACTTCTTCTTTTCTTAAACATTGTACTTTCGTACTTGTCGTCGTGGATGGTTCCAAGTAATCACCACCCGTTTGACCGATTCTTGCACTCAAGTCGTTTTGCTTGTGCTCTTTCTTCTCTCTTTTTGTTGTTGTTGTATTCACATCGTCACTTTGCATTGACGTCACACCATACACCTTGCTGGGCTCGAGTAACAGTAACACCTCTTGGCCGCTTTCTATGCTTGTGTTGGTCGTACTGTTCAGGTTTACGTTGTTGCTATTCGCTATCCTGACCGGTCCGACGCTTGCTCTCTTACCACCCTCTTTTGTAATCGAATTGTTCTTTCCTTCTACTTCTTCCTTGCTCAGGTCCTGTTCGTTGAAACCCACTTTACTTACGTCGGTGAGAAACATCTTTTATTCTTTATTTTCTTTATTTTCCTATTTTCGTTTAAATTATTGTTAATGTAAGAGTCTGTCACCGATTAATTAACACCGACCATGAAAGGGAAAAAGCACAAATCTTAACACAAAAAATCTCTTTGTTACCTCTTGGAAAAAATTGTTCACGCTTCCTTGATTGCTTGTTTTTAAATAATCGCTCTATCGTCGGGTCTAAATTTTAAAACACGTTCGTCTAATTTAAATCCAATTATTTGAGAAAGAACGATTCTTTTTTTATTATTTGCTTCTTATAGCCCATTTTTTTTTAGCGATCCTATAAATTATGATAACATTCAAACTTTTAATTTTTTCAATAGTTGGGATTGCTCGCTGATGTGACTATTAGGTATTTTTTTGTATTAATGTATTTTAAGCATTGAAAAAACTCCAACATTACTTATTTGTGTAGCTCTTACCATGATGCTAATCATTCAATTTTATTAGAGCAGTTATTCTGGACAAATTAGAATTGCTACAAAGTTGACGCATAAATGTGTTAATGACTGAAACTTGAGTCCCTTGCAAACAACTCAAAAAAAAAAGAGACAAAAAATGTTTCACAGTGAGATGTAAGTTTCAATTTTTTACATATCAATACAAGCACACATAATAAAAAAAGACACACAAAGAAAACAAACAAAAAATGTCTTTTGAACCACCTTTGCTTAAGTTATTATGAAAAAAAAGTGCATGGTTATGTTTGGCAAATGACATTGAAACGCAAAAAAAAAGAAGATATTTTTCCATTTGCCTCTATTCTAATGATAGATCACCCACCATGCATTTCTACCAAAAAAAAAATTTTGACAACCCACTCACGTCGACTTGTTCAATGACAAATAGATAACCAGCAATAATAATCAATCCACTATTGAAACAAAGCGAATAGAGCACCACACGATATATTGAATATATAAATCATATATACATGTATACATATACATAAATGTATATGTTACCAATCTCTTCACTTACTTCGTCAATGTGAGACTGATTAAAAAAAAAGAAATGAGTATGTGTGTCGACCAAACTTATTTGTGAAGGCACAGGTGGCAATTTGCGTTGATGCAATCTGTCTCGTGTTTGCTTTCGCACCTGAACAACAACATCTTGTGCTTGCTTGTTGGGTGGCCTGGGCCTGTCCAAAGAGATAGGCATGGATTCCCGTGGGGCGCTGTCCTGGCTGTGATAGTTGCCCGTGTCCTTGGAGGTCCACACTTCCGTGTTGTGTCGTTTGATGGAGTTTGGCGGAGGACGACTGGGGAGTGCGGGCTTGCCTTTGTTTTTGTCCTTCGAGGCGGACGCGTCATTGTCGTGGGTCTGATTGTTGTCAGTGTCGCCTCCATTCGGCTCGGAGGTGGCGACAGGTGAGTGCTGAGGACTGATTTTGGACAAGTTGGCCAAGGACCCGGAATAGCGATTAAAAGGACGAACCGGAGGAGGACGGGCTATTTTTGAGATGCTATTGTTGCTATTGTTACTATTGTTATTATTATTGTTATTAGTATTATTGTTATTAATATTATTGTTATTATTATTATTATTATTATTATTTAGAGCGCTGTCGAAAACGTGATCATTCAAAGTGTCATCATCGGACGGCGAGCTCGGTGCGGACCTGGAAGGGGCCGAGGGTGCGGAGTTCGCTGGAGGGGATGACACGATAGCGTTCGGCGAGACGGTCTTTGGCAATGAGGGTGAAACAACGCTGGTGATGTTAGGCGAGAACGACACAGGGGTGGGCGTAGATGCCACATTGGTCGTCGACGGAGCCAACAGTTTGTCCGCAAAGAATGCTCGCCCAGTGGGTAGGTTTGTGTTGGCCCCTACTGGCGTCGAAGAGATACTGTTGCGCGATGCGCGCACTGACTCGGACAATCGCCTCTGTTGAGCCGCTTGAAATTGGTCTTTGAACACATCGTTCACAGGCGCGACACGCGACGGGTCAAACCTCTGTTCTTCCAGCGTGTCCTTCACTGTGAACACTTCTTCGGGCATCACCGGGATCTCATATTCATAGGGGTTATGTGGCGTATATGAACCGTATTCCAGCAGTCTTTAACATTCAACAATAACAAAAAAAACACACACACATACTTATATACGTATACATATATATATATGTATGTGTATATACACTACTGATTTCCTATTGCACAGAGTGAGTTTGTCAAATGGACAGACTTTGTTTAAACCTTCACACAACACACACACAC
>ASPP01029060.1:0-14783 GCA_000512085.1 Reticulomyxa filosa
GATATCGTTTTATGCGCTCAGTTTTCTTTGCAACATACTGTATTTATATTGAAAAATTGACAAATTTGTGTTATCTGATCGTAGCTATGCAAGTATTAGTTCTAATTTATTATCTTGTTGTGATCTAACTGACTAACTCCGTCTGAATACTTAATGAATTGGCTTGTTTGCAAACATAAAGATTTATGTTTCCAATAACAATCTTGTGCATGTTAGAGAGTTCTTAATCTTGTATTGTACCAATTCGAAAAGTTTGCTTCATTTGAATATATTAAATGTATTGCTTGCTTGTTGCACTTAGTTAGGAATGAATTTAACATGTCTTAGTTTAATAATAATTTCTAATCAATTCGTTGTTATTGTCATTTGTATGCACATAAATGCATTTTCTCACAAGTTTCATTGTATCAGCTTGTTTCTAATCCTTATCCAAAATTATTAATTTAAACCGAATTGTGTTTTCTTATTTGATTTAAAAGATACAACAAAAACAGTTCGAACGCACTCGGTGCGTTCAGACTAAAATTTTTTAAAATAATCTTTTGAATGAAAAGCAATGACAGAATCAATATTTATTTCCTCAAAGCCTTGGACTGATTTAGTGCAGGCGACGCCCAAATTTGTTGATATTTCTTGTTCGCTCTGTTCTGTTCCAACAACAGTACAAAGTCGAACAAAAACTTGACAGAATAAAAAACAAATGTTTTGAAAGGTGAGCTGAATAAAGATCACTCTATAATGTTGCACTTGACAAACACATGCTCAGAAAATGTGGCATGGAGATTGAGGACAAATAGGCCAGGTCGTTACATGGTAAGGTACTGAAATTGAGGAAAGAAAAAAAGGAAAATATGAGAGCTGTCTCAAAAATAAGGAACGAATAAATAAATAAATAAAGACCAAAAGAGGGAGTAATGCCGCCTGCTCAATCAGTGGAATTAACGATTAAAATGAAATTGACGCAATTTCCGAAAAAAAAAGTGGACAAATTCTTAATCCAAGCAACAAAAATATCTGCCGACACCACTGAACAAATGTTGCCTCGGTTGGTTTGTAAAAAAAATACAAGAGAATTTACACAAAACAACAATTCTTAAAAAGTGGGAGAAAAAAACGTTTGTAATGAATAGTGGAAGCTTCGTGATACTTTAGACGACAGTAAAAGGGGATGCTATGCATATCAAAACTTGATGGTGAAGTGTTCCATTAACATCCTTGCAGTTTGTGTTTATCAATTTTTTTTTTATTTGATCATATGCGAATAAATTACATACGTATCTATAAAAAAAATACAACAAAATATAAAAAAAACAAAAACAAAAAAGGACAGTCAGATATCAAATAATAAAAACACAGCGTCCTCCATTCTTCCCAAAAAAAAGAAGCGGAAGAAAATGTATCACAATCAGTGACCCCTCCATTATCGGAAACAATAGTTGAAAAAGAAAAAGACAATACAAATGAAAAAAAAGATATCGTCGAAAACAAAACTACGTCCACACAACTTGAAATGGACAAAAAATTGTCAGAAAATTCGTTGGCGACCAATGTTAGGTCAGTGAGTGAACATGTCAAGCCATTACAGGGATTGAGTATTTCGAACAGTTTGAGGAAATTGCAACGTCAAACAGAGTCTGTCCCGTATGAATCTGGTCTTAGTCGTCACGACAATCAAAGTGATGGCGTCCACGATGACCGCAATGAAAGGGACAAGTATACAGTAACAAGTGGCAACAAAGGGGCCATTTCGATTGATCAAATGGACGAAAAAATGCATTCCAGTGATGAGAGCACATATCGATCTCTCGTATATTTGGAAGAACAGAAACACGTCGAATCTGTGATTGCATCTATTGTTTCAATCCAAACTCAAGCCCAACCACAGACCCTCTCTCATATTGTTGAATCTGATTCCGTTTTGTCTTTCTCTTTGTTTTGTCTTGGCCTCCTTCTTCTCTGACCAGTTTCAAACAATCAAAATATCACAGAAAATAATCGAAAAATGGAGACAAAAAGCCGCAGAATACGATGCATTGATGGAATTGACACATCAAATGCTTGCTCAAAAAAATCAACTGTTAATAGAATTGAACTTGTCACAAGAGTTAAGCCGAGCTTTAAAAAAACAATTCAATGATCTTCAACACGAAAAACGAACACTGTTGGCTTCCCCAAATGAACGAACTCGTACTCTACGCCGTGCTTACGGCCGACGTGAACACGAACAAGAAATTGATCCTGACATCGCATTTGTTGGCACTGGCCACGAAGTTGCTAAAAAAGGTATCAACCTCTCGCAACACTTCCATTTTCAAAATGCTTTTCCATCTGCCGACACTCAGCCTTACTTGTCCATTTCTGTTCTTCAAATCGCATTAGTAGTGCTCATTGCCATCATCACATTTCGATTTGGACAGGTTTAAAATGATTAAACACAATTCGCAAACTCACATTAAATACTACAACGTCGCTAAGTTTTTAAAAGTGTATTGTCGACTGTGAGAGTTTTTTGCTGTTTTACGTGCAAAATATGTAAAATTTTTGAACCAACACCAATCTATGTTATTTTAAATATTATAAAGGAACTTGTTATTGCTTGCACAAATCTTTGCCGATTGCATAATCGAATCGTTTAACAACAAACAAAATTGGCTAAATCAATTATTTCAAATTAAAATACTATCTTAGCATTTTTTCTAATTTTTAGTGCGTAACATTTCTAGATAACTTAACGAGTTAGACAAAAAAAAGACAGTTTCCTTGTTAATATATAAAAAAAGTGAAATAAATTATTTCTTTTTAGTTGTTATACTCATCCTTCCCAATAATTTTCAATGAGTGACACTGCGATCGATGAAGATCATACATATCCCTTGTTAATATTTCATTTTGTTAACTTTGGCTTTTTTTTGCCAAAAAAAACACTTGGTCATAAGTAGCATCTGAAATAACTGGGATGACAATGATAGAGCGACGATTGTAGAAAGTCAACAAAGTACGCCAAGAGAGAGCACAGAACAAGAAAACCAATCAACACAAGCAGAAGAAGCGGGACAAGCAGGACAAGCAGGACAAGCAGGAGAATCGCAATCAGAACGGCCAGATCCATCCGAGCACAAAGAAAAGCAAAACAATGAAGATAAAAATGACAACGATAACGTCAACAGCAATGATAATGACAATGACAATGATAATGACAATGGCAGTGATAATGACAATGATAATGACAATGACAATAACAATAACAATGATGGCAATAACAATACAAGTGGCTATCAAATCGCAGGACTTTCAAAAACATTGACGCAGTTATCACTAGATCCTAGGGTTGCATCTATTCCGAACAAGAACAAGGGATTGGCAAGACGTGATCAGCTTAAGAAGACATATTTGAGTGAAAAGAGTTTATCTCAGTTACAAACAACAAAGAGAGAAGAGCAAATGCGCGAAGCAATGGTTAACAACAAAAAACTTGCATTTCATTAATCTTGGCGGAATTGCAATAACAGACAATCAAATAAATAAAAACACTTTTTATAAGAATATGGCAGGACTGCACTTCCATCGAGAAATATCATTGACAGATAAACTTAATATACCAGGAGCAAGGGTTGCGCACAGTGTAGCTTCCAACGATACGATGAGCGATGTTATGAGTGTTGATAGCGCCGGTGTGTTATTTCTTTTTTTTTTTGGGACAAATGAATAAATGAACAAAATAATAAATGGCAAATGAAAAAGGAAGTTTCAAATCAGTAACAAGCGCCTGGCAACCCGATTTCCGACCTCCTCCAGCTGTGGAAGACAAATTAGCAGAACTGTGGACTAGCGCTGAGGTCGGAAGATGGCTAGCTCAAATCGACAATGGTCGATTTGTCAAATATGCGAAGCAATTTGTCAGATACAAAGTCAATGGGACGAAACTCCTAAAGGTAACGAGGACTTTCTTGCAAAACTCTCTCAAAATGTGGGACCCTGACGATAGAAAAGATATTCTTGCCAATGTTGCCCTGCTCAAAAAACAAGTTTTTTTTCTTTTCAAAAAAAGTCATGCGCACACGTGTGCAGACCAAAAAAAAAAAATCTACAACAAATTGTAACATTAAACCTCGTCTATGTTGCAACTGCAGAATGACAGGGCACGACGCAAAGTGGTGAATGATCCCAATCGAAAGAGACTTTCCATAGATTCAACCTTTCGGGTTGCGACACTATCGCCTTACACATACGTATTGGCCCCGATCCGAAAAGAACTTTGTCTGCCTATAGTTTGGTCTTTTGCATAGAAGAACAAAGCACATTCAGAGATTCAGAGATTTAAACAAACAAATAAAAGTCAATTCCTTTTCTACGATCTTGTGTTGACTGAGTTTTTTTTTAATGTATGCAAAACAGGCGTCAATTGAAGAGCTGTTGGAATGCCTTGAATTGCGTGACGAAGAAGTTTTGTGTGCTGTGTTTATTATTAACTCTATTTTACATATGCACACAATCGATTGCTTTCTTCCAATAGAAAAAGAAAATCACTCCTAAAAACTGCGAAATTGTTCGGCAAAGTGGAAGCTGTGTTTGTCTTAAGGAAAAGACAGGAGTGTTTATTATTATTGTCACCAAAAAAGTTATGTACTTTTTTTGTTTCGAAATTAAATGAAATTGGACGAAATCGATGCATGGATGCGTAAAAAAAAAAAATAGATAAAAGACTGGAATCCGAATGAGGTCAAAGATTGGATGATTGTGTGTGCCGAAAATCGCCTTCGCAAATACGCCGATATTGTTTTAAAAAATCAAGTGGAAGGCAAAGAACTCATTGCTATAAGTAGTGCGTTCTTATTGAATCGTGTCGGAATTGACAATTCTCAAGATCGAAATGTGTTCATGCATCACTTGCGCTTGATTCGAGAACAAGTGGACGGTGAGCATCTCAAAGTCGATATCAACATTAATCATAGGGCCATGCGCGTTCATCGCACTCCAGATGAAGTAGATGATGACCGCAAACGCAGATTGTCATTTGTTGAGTTCACTCTTGTTCAAAATACAAAAAAAAAGGATGCTGACTTTGTTTTCCCCCTTTTGGAGATAATATGGATTGTTGCACAACCACAATATGAACAATAACTCTAGAGAAAACCAACTGTTCAAGAAATTGGTTGGAATACTCGATATCAAGGCACTGAATATGAAGATACTACCAAAGGAAATTTTTTGGATGAGAGACTTGATTACCGGGCTTCGACTGAAGCCTTTGAAAAACGAAAGCAACTTTTACCATCAAAAAAGCAACCTACTGTTCAAGAAATTGGAATGTTCTGTACTCATTTTTTTTTGCAAAAATATTGTACGTACTCTGACATTTCTTATATAATTCAGAAATCAGGATTATCAAATCCCTCAATGGAAAGAAGAATCGAAAAGTGCGAAAACCAAGCAGACACAAACAGTTCCTCCAAAACTGGGGCCACGAGATATTGGCCAAAATATGAATTACAATTTACCGGCATGGAGCCAAGAAATTGATGAAAAAGTTAAAACTTGGGACATTTACAAAGAGAGATATCATCCAAGACGAAACTCCGAATCTAAGCAAGCTCATGGTTATTCGGCTAGTGCGCCAGAGACAGAATCTGCTTCCAATTATACTTTACCTGAATGGTAAGCAAACTCATACGTTACACATTCCCTCCTCTTTAATTGATAAATACAATAATACTTGTCATCACACGAATTATTCTCATTTTTGAACATGTTCATATATGTCTTGTTTGGCACATCAATAAATAAACAAAATAATTAAGGATTGATAAGATCGAAGAACAGCTAAAGGGATTCAATTCCTTGGAAGAACGCCCATTTCATTCTGATCTGAAGAAACGTGAGGATATGCACGTGGAACCAAAATTGGGCCCTCGAGAAATTGGAAAAAATAAACATTACCAAGGTACTGAATATGAAGATGAACGATACTCGCGAAGAGACTTTTTGGAAGAACAAATGTGGTATCCTGCTTCTGAAATCAAAGACCCTTATCCAGTTTACTCCTAAAAAAATAGTCATTTTTATGTCCAATCTTTCCAGTAAATGTTAACACCGTCTGTTTCATAGACTCAGATATCCCGATTGGTAAATAAATTACCATCAGAAAAACTACGAATTCTTTTCAACACTCCTCCTCCGACTGGCTTTCATTCGGTTTGTCACTTTTTTTTTCACTGAGAAACTTGTACATCTTGGTAACAACGAAACATTACAGAAAATTATCTGGCTGAAGACGTTGTACGATTTAGCGCAAGGAGAGTGAGTGATCTGAAAGATAAAGGTTACGACATTGACGAGGATGGAAATATCATGACAGCAAGGGGCGATAAGAAAATTACACCGTTCACTGAGACTAGTATATCTCCAATTGCAGAACAAAAACCAAAAGATAAGTCAGAAACCGAAAATAAACCAGAAACAGAAAATAAACCAGAGACGGAAAATAAACCAGAGACAGAAAATAAACCAGAAACCGAAAATACAACTGGTAAAAATGAACCTCAAGAGGGAACTGCTTCTTCAACGCATAGAATGCATATGCATCACCGAACTTTCAGCAAGAGAGATCTGACTTCATTGGCAAAAGCATTACAAGATTTTGGGAAGACACTCTAGAGTTTGTAGTTTGTGAGTTTGTAGGAAGTATTTTTTTTTAGAGAATTTTTTCCTTTTTCTTCATTTTGTTGACAAAAAATTGAGTGTGGACAAAAATTGAAGTTTGTGAGTTGTTTTAAATTTATTGACTTTTGGATGAGTTTGGTTTTCGCCTACAGATCAATTTTTATCGACAGAGGAATTCAATTTTCATTACTCCGAAATATTTTCTGAGAATATGAATTACTTTTTGCTCACATATACTACCTTGCTTTTGTCGAATCAACAAGGAAAC
The DNA here is from genome assembly GCA_000512085.1 of Reticulomyxa filosa. Lineage (NCBI taxonomy): Eukaryota > Foraminifera > Reticulomyxidae > Reticulomyxa > Reticulomyxa filosa. The sequence goes on from ASPP01029060.1 coordinate 6,929, forward strand.
ATAAATCAAATTATTACAGATTTTGTGTAAAGACAATAACAGGAAATAACAATTTATGAATATTCTTTTGTTCTGGTAAATTATGAAATATTTTAATAATTCAAGATGTTATATCTAAATTTTTTAGGTGATAAAACACAATAAAAAAAACTCAAAACGAGCTTGCAAAGATTTTTATAACAATGGTGTTAAGAAACACTCATGTCGTGGATCAATATCATTTTTCTTTGTGCTTCCCTTGATGAAAAAGGACCGAAATTTATTTCCATATTCTTGATAATGTTTCAAATATAAATACAGTGAGATAACTCCAAATCCAACAGGTTTCTCAGTCCCTGGTATAGAACAACCATCGAAAACATAGCCAATAAACGAACTATCACTTTCATTTTTTTCCTCATTGCCACAGTATATCACATCCAATTTTTGAGGACAGCCTTTTGTTTTCGTTGTAATCTTGATTTTAATCAAAGCAAATTCGAACTTACGAATGTCAATGTCAAATTTAAATTCCTGTTCGCTGTTATGATTTTGTTGTCTGTCAAAGACACTCTTCAATTCATTTTCAAGGATAAAAGGATCTCTCAAGATATAATAGCGATCATTTTGCCATTCTTGAAGAGAAGAAATACAATGTTGATTCAATTTAATTTGTAAATCATCAGCATCAACGTTCTTGCATCCAATCAAATGTAACAGCAGTTCGTGCTCATGTGTTTGTGGATGTTGTTCGTACTTTTCCATCATAAATTTGAGATCTACTGCTGTGATAGTGCATCTATTCCAATAGTAAGCTTTTAAGATGTCACGTTTGTCTTTTTCATTCTGGGTTAATGTATCTAAGATTTGGGTTGAAGAGGGAAAAGAATCAACTGACAGTTGTGGGTCTAGTGGTGTCATTGGAAAAGGGAGACGTTGCTTCCCGGTACTCAAGTCACACCAAAAAAGTTTGGCCACAAATCAAAAGGAAACAAGAAATGCTTTAATTTGTCCCGTTTGTTTCGTGGCAATTTGAAATACTGCGATTTCAAAAAATCCAATTTTACATATTTTAACCAATAGTGAATACTAGAAATACTATCAATATCATACATGTTGAAGTATTCTCCATTATCGGAAAAAGCATTGCACATATTGAAATGTTTTATACCAATGACTCGCCCTCCGCCTTGAAACAAAGCATTCCAAAACAATCGGCCAATTTTTCCAGTTTCGCTGTTTTTTATCACCGGTTGGTTATCGGAAGTATACTCAATGATAAAATTCGGGATAATTAAATCCCAACCATGTTTGCATCGAATCAATTGAAATGGGAACTCATAAATCAAGTTCTCTTTCATCCACTGTTCACATGGCTTATCTTGAGTTGCAGATTGATCGGCATTCTCATTGTCAATATTGGTATTAACATTGGCTTCATCAATTGGACCAATGACACAGCTGTGTTGATGAAAGTATTTATCAAATGTAATATTGTTCAATTGCAAATATTTCATTTGCAAATATGGATTGGTTGCTTTTGTTTTGTTTTTTTGTTCCTCCATTTGTGCCAGAAATACGTCTTTCAATTTTACTTTGACATTTTTTGTGTTTTTATTACAATTCACAAGCACAAATGGCTGTTGGATATCTTTCAAATATTTGTTAGGATCGCACGCCCATGATCCACTCAGTATCAGCCCAGTCTCTTCAAATTCTTTTTCCTCACTTATCACCTGCTTCAATGACGCGCTTATCACCATACCCGACAACGGCCCACGCATTGAATACCGAACATATTCATACGTCGAGTTCATTTCTTTCCATTGCAGCTGCGGCATTTCTTTCTTCAAAAATGCAAGCAATGCACTTTCTCAGAGTCCCAATCCAATTACGAGTTTCCAAGTACCAACAACAACAACAAACATTACCAATCCAAACTAATTATACGCCCATCTTGTGTATACACAAAATATAACACAGAGAAGAGAGTGTGTATATAAGGTGGGTATTCGCAATATGAGATGGTATGTAAACGGACAGTTTATTTCATCATCGACATATATGTATAAGAGAGAGAAGGGCACAACAGTAGTAATGGTAGTTGTGTTTTTTTAAAAACTTGTATACAGAGGAGTGAGCCCAGATCCACAACACTCTCTCCGAGTCATTAGACCAGGAATAATTCCAAGACATTTTGACACAAGTAATAAAGCCGAAGGGATATTTGGTTTGCGATTGAAATAAGAAAAAGCTCATTTCCAAACGGCCCTGTAAAAAGGCGTCATTGCGAAGCCATTGTTCCCACTGGAACGGGGCGATGTAATTCTTGCACAGTTGCAAAATTCGACTTTGGTCGATGTGCTCAGCCTTTTGGGTTTGCACCGCAATCAGACGATATGCATAGGAAGCATCATGTAAAATGCAATAGTTTTGATAGAATCTGGCGACTGATCGGTGGAATTTGGGCTTTCGGGTTTGGCTCATTGTTGACGCAATCGAAATACCCCACAATGGCTGCATTTGCGCACGCTTGGCATACCACAAATGCGTTGGCAACCATCGGTTTTTATTCGCCTTTGTGTTACTATTGACCTGCGCTGCTGCAGGGTCTATGGGCACGTTGCGAGAGGGTAGTCTTTGCAATAACAGTGAAAAAGGTCGCCGTTTTTGATAACGAAGCAAAATTTTTTTCTCTTTGGTCACGCTTTGTTGTGACTTGCTTTGCTCTTTCTTTTTCTTTCTTTTTCTTGTAGACGTAAAATGAGAACGCCCTCTTCTTCGTCGATGTCGGCCTGTTGCGATACCCGCACCTGGTACTTTGATTTTCCGCGCAAAATCATTTAACAACGCCCTTGCTTCCATCGTTCGGTTTGTAAAGATTTCGCCACTGTCTATCGCTTCGTACTTTGAATTCAAAGATTTTACGTTACCTGCATCTTGCTTACTTTCATTTGCTTTATGTTCAGTGAGAAAGACATCAGTCAAGGCTTTATTCATTTTAACCACTGAATTATCAATTCTTTTCCTCTATTCTTGATTACAAAGGGGCAATAAAAAAAAACTCGTACTTGGCAGCGACCCGTTATCCAATCCGAAATAGGACGATTGTTGAAGGTTTACTTTTTACTAAATAACAAATTTTTGTTTATATAATACTGTGTGCTTACAAAAATTGGTTATAAACTAATCTACCAGTGTTTTAACAAAAAAAAGAAATGAAATACTATAGGCAATGTTCCAACAAGGAACTGAACGCGTTGTAAAGAGAATTTTTCCTGACCCCTTGCATTTTCCAGCATTGTCGCATTGAATAAATCAGGTGGTACAGAATCAAATGTACAGATTTCATTCACCATTACTGTGGTCATTTTCGCATCATACAAACAAATCTATTTCTCAGCCTCTGGCTTGGAGGTTTTCACGTGTGACAAGTCATAACAACCGTGCAAACGCGATGATAAGCCTAGCGACCATGAGATTTGGGACAGCATCAAAGGCAATTAAGCCTCCAGTCAAGAAAGATCCAAAAAAACCAGAGACAACATTGCCTGACGAACAAGAGTTATTTAAAAACAACAGCGAAAGATGATTTAAACAAATAAACAACAAAACAAAACAAAACAAAAAAAGAAACATTGATGACGAATATATTCCAGAAGTAGATTGGGACCACACAAAAATGGAAGAGCATTACAACCGCATATGGGAGCCGTATAAAACACCACCGACATTTCGCGAACGTGTATATGATCGAGCGTTGCAAATAGTAATTGCAGTATGTTTGATAACGACAGCGTCGGTAATCGTGTTTGCAGCATTCAGTCATTTGAAAATGCGAAAGCAATTGCGCTATGTGAAAAAAACACACAAGCAATATCGAACTATACGACCTGTTCTAGAGCAACATCCCAATATCATCCCCTTAGATCGTAATACCCTAAGCGTCAAGCCCATTTATCAAATGCTTCTTCCATTGGCCGATGAAAAAGGTTTTTTCGACGTCATACACATATTTATGTATATGTATATATTGTATGCTTTGTGGTATAGGAGGTCTTTCTACCTCTGTTTTTTTAAAGAGATAATAAATTTGTAAAAAAAAAAAAAGGCAAAGTAACATTGGAAAAATTGAGAGAGAATCACGTATGGAAGAGCTTGTTGGAATTGCAGTTACCACTTGATGAGGTAGCCGATTGGGAGAAAAAAGGTGTCGTGCACATTGGAGATATCACCTTTTTGTTGGCGTTATTGCAGTACTTTCTGGCAGAACCTTCTCGAAAAGGCACACCAGTTTTGTTGCTTTTTTTTTTTAAGTGACAAATGCGTGCACTCTGTTTTATTAAACAGTCAAAACAAAGGAAAAATGTAATATAGAAATGTTTCTTTTTATTACTCTTTCTTTAGAAAATACGTCGTGAAGTCAGAGACGATCTGTTTAAGATGATAGCCAGCTTTGATGAAACAAGCAAGCCTCGTCTACGAGCTTGTGGATACTTTGCTAGTGCTTGCTTTTCTCTCGGTTAGATATATCTGTGATTTGAATTGTACATTGTTTTTGAGTTCGTGGAAGGGGTATCTTACTATAATACACATTTATGCTTGTGTGATTATGTACTGTCTCCTTTAGCCTTGTTGTCTCCTCCCGATCTTGGTAATGAAATCATCCGTGGACAGACCTTGGATGAGTTCAAAATGAATTATGTTCGGTATATGTTGAGGAACGAATCGCTCCAAGAGAACGACGAAATTCCAGTGCGCAACTTCAACTTCTTATACAAAATCTGTGATTTCAGCATTGGCTTGACTCAGGAAACACGAGGACAATTGGCCAAATAATTCTTCACTGTCAAAGTCTCTTTTTCCATATGTCTTGATGAATTACTTGTCATATGTCATCATTGTCGAACACATTTTTTTTTTTTTTTTTTAAAAGTGCTCATCATTTTATTTGCATCAAGTCTCATCTTTAGGTTACTTGATCCCTTCTGCTAAATTTTTAGGGTTTAAGTTGTATCTACAAGTATATTTTTTTGATATCTGCATCCCTCCCATTTATGTTTGTGTTTTAAACCCAGCAGGTAACAAGAACACACAAAAGAATAGAATTAATAATGGATTATTAGTTACAAATATACAGACTTTTAAAAAAATAATTTTTAATTGAGTTATCTAATTGTCCAAATTAAATTGATGTTGGTTGTTCTTTTTTTTGAACGATATCCTTCTCTTGTCAAGTAATCCAGAAACCATTAAGATGAATACCAAAATTATACACTTTATAAAAATTATTCGATTGGGGTTTTTTTGTCTGCTTCATAATAATTGTCAGAAAAAAACAAAAGAAAGGGGTTCGCGCTAAAGTTCAAAAAACAGAACCGAGAAAGGCGAAGGGAACAGAAAGAATGATGAATGATATTATTTCATATTCTAAGGCAGATAATGAGATTCAATTGAAGGAGGAATCAAAGAGGGCAACAGATGGAGAGTCAAAATTGGTGGAGGAACTAAGCGACGAGATAAGCCACAACAGTATAGGATACATTTGTGGTCATGATGTGTGTTCATCGATGGGATGTTATCCGAATAGTATCGAATGGAGCGGACAAAATGTGCTAAGCGTAATGCACGGACCATTTATAAGTATAATCGACATAAACTATTTATACAAAGGAAAGCCACTGGAACGAACAATGTTGGAATGCAAGAACGATATAAGTTTGGGATTAAATGGAGGACTTGGACATATCCATGTAATTCCATCAATATTATCAGATTGTCATTTGGAAAAAATCAATACCAATGATGACAACAACAATAACAATTTTGAAAGCTTATCTCCATTGCTATTTACACAAATGAAATGGTGTCCAAATGAAAACAACGATAACCACCGAGTATTTAAAAATTCCGGATTGATATGTGTATTGCAATCAGATTATTCCATTTTTGTGTATGGGCAAATACCATTGTTATGGAATACGAATCTGCACATGTCAACCCATTGCATCACACCTCAGTTTACAAGTGTCGCTGCCATTAATCAATGCATACAGCCACGTTAATTTGCATCTTGCATTATCTGTTGTGTGTTCATAAGTCAAAACATTCCACATAAATTGTACACAAAAATGATATGACAGTATCATTGCTCCCAACTGCTATCACATGGCTGGGAAGTGAGTATCTATGTATTGGAACGAAGGAAGGCAAGGTGTATTTGCTGACGTTGACAATGAATCACAGTCGAATGTCGGGGTTGATAGAAGCAATGAAACTACAAGACCAATTCCATCAATCTGAGTCTCAATCTCAATCCCAATCCCAATCAGAATCGCAATCGCAAACGAGACTGGACTGGACAAGCCATTCCAATGGTTGGGAAGATTTGATCGATGTTGAAATTAATGATTTGGAATTTTTTTCAAACCAATCAAATTCAGAGAACATCTCTGTTGAAAGTGTGACTATGATTGATGCAATCGTATTACCGACGAGACAACAAGATACGACAAAAACAGCAACAAAAAAAAAAAAAACAAAAAAATTGGACAAGAGCGGCAATGACAAAAAAGAAAACGACGACTGTGTTTCGAACAACACATTTCTACTTGCATTTGCATTTGAAACAAAAATTGAAGTTTGGCAGCTATCGATCGGCAATTACAAGAAAAGTTTAATTTGGCAGTCGCAACAATGTAAAGATGCGTTTCAATATCAAAACGAATTTGGTAACATATCCTGTTTGAAATGGATCTCTTTTCCCTCAAAACGATCATCCTACAATGACAATGAGAACAATGACAATGAGAACAATGACTTTGATGTGATTTTGGCGTTTACGAAAAATCGTCATTTGTATACTTTGCCCATTTGCTTTAATCGTGCTTCTTTTGAGTTCACAATCGGACCATTGCGACAATGTTTGGATCAATCCAATGATATGGCAATGAACGGACTGATCTACGTTCCAAAGAAGAAATTGATTATGACAAGTAGTCATGATGGATGTATCCAATCATTTGCCATCGACACTGGAAATCGGGTCTTTGACAATGATATTGAAAAGTTAGTCGAGCAGGTCTTATTAATTTTGGAACGCGAAATGCTGGATCATCATCAACACACGGGCAGTCCAATGAAGCGACGAACTGGCGTTGGCATCGCTATTGATCCGAATCAATTATTAATTGCTTTGGTTCATCCCGTTCCTATCAGAAGTGCCACTCGTTTGGCTACTGTTTGTTTGTTTTGTTTTATACTATATATATATGTGTACATATGTATATATGTTGTTTTTTTTTTCCACATTGTTATTTTTTTTTTTTTTTAAAAAAGGGACTTCAACAAATCCACTTGTATCCAATTTCAATTGACTGCACTTATATTATCAATCATTGCAAAATTTGGCCTCTGAAACAAATCATATCATTTTTCCAAACAATTTGGCATTGTGCTTGGATTATTTACCTTTTGCACTAGCCGAGTTGAGTAATTTGTTACTTTAGTACTATTTTTATCTGTGTACATGTTGCTTCCCTCTATCGATTCTCTTTTTTTTTATTATTCGTCGCGCATGCGCAGCGTTAATGACATAATAAATATAGAATAGCGCAGAATTTTTTGAATGATTTTGAATCCAATTTTGAAAAGTGGTTTCATGTTTCAAGTCCAAATGACGACAGCGACAATAATGATCTTGAAGTTGCAGACATCACAATTAATTGGAATATTATTCAACAGCATTTACCTACGCTCCGATTGTTTTTTCTCTTGTTCAGATACTTTATTTCCAGAGTCCAACCTGTAATTTAATTTTATTTTTTTATTTTTTTTTTTTTTGTAACAATCATAATATATATTTCATAATATATTT
>ASPP01029147.1:0-10186 GCA_000512085.1 Reticulomyxa filosa
GAAAATTGTCATAGCAACATTCAAAGTTGCTGACAGTCACTTTGTGGCGAAGGACTCAACGGGTCGAAAATACCACTAAAAAAATCATATTTGCTAAAATCATAAATAAGTGCTAACTTCCAAGGTATTTGTACGGTATACAATTGTATGCTTTTCCACGCATTTTCGCCCAAAACGCTGCGCAATGACTGCTTGCACAAATTGATGGTCATTTGATTGATAATGCGTTGTTTGGCACATTCTCGCAAAACTTTCCAACCACCATCAAGATCAACCAAGCGTATATCAAACTTGTCGATAAGTAATTTGGGCAAAACGCTTAAATCCATAGTCATATCCTCGGGAATGAATTGGTCTGTGTCATCTCCTTTCCAATTATTATTTTTATTGTTATGTTCACTTGTTGATTGAATTTGTTGTTTATCAATCAACTTTTCCTTTTGAGTTGTCAAAGGTGGCAACGTGATTATTTGAAAAGGTTTAACATTTTGAGGTTGGGCTTGTGACAAGTTGTGTGCCCCTCGGACGGAAGTAACTACGAAGACTTCTTGGCCCATTTCATTGTTTACAAAATAATTGCATGAAAATAACTGAGGGTTCCCTGTTTGACTTAAGATGATTATGGCTGGAAATTTACGAGGCCGCAAAACGTAAATACTTTTGCGTATACTCACGCTGTTGTGACAACACATTAATGATGCCATTGTCAAATGGCAACACATGTTTCCAATGTTCGCATAAATATTGAAAGTAATGATAATGACCTTTCCAACCATGCTTTGGAGTACTTTCTATCATTAGCGAATTACTTCCTAACATCACCGCGTCACATAAGGCATAATGGGTCGCCAAATGAATCGAATCCACTGGATTTTTATTCGCTATGCTGCAGCTACTTGGAGCACCCTCAAAATAATAACACCATTCACTGCTTTTAATCAGCTGGTCCATAGTCTGAAAATTCGCTTTTTTGTCCAACACTTGATCGCATGCAAACTCCATCTCCTTAGGACGAACAACTGATGGGTTGAAAATATTCGCGACCTTATCGCTGTAATTAAGAAGTGGAAAATACCCCAGTGGAAAGTACTTGTGCATCGCAGAAACTAATGGAATTTGAAACAATGGCTTTGGAGTGCATTTCAACGTTTTTTGGCATAATACGGAAGTCATTATGGTAATACAGTAGGAGACAGCCCAGGAACAAGTAAGGTACCAAAAACTTGAAGGAGGCGAAGAACGTTCCCGGTTTGTTTTTCAGTAATATCTATTTATGTTTTGCCCTAGTGTTGTATAGTTTAACACGTTGTAAGCGCTTTCAGCATATTTGTGATATTTTTTGAAAGGCAGCAAATCAGCAGTTCTTAGGGGTCAATCTACCGAATTTTTAAATATTGTTATAATTTTGACTTCTCCCAATATTTAAGTGAAGCCAATGTCACGAAAACCAACTATTTTAAGTGTAGAGCATATTCGAACCCGTGTGATTGAAATTTTCACAGCTCATGAGCCAGCACAAGTGGAAAGTGTTGACGAGCTGATGCTAAAATGGAGAGGAAAAGAGAACGATTTTCTAAAGACTTTATGTGAAAAATATAAAGAGCCCTGTAAGCTTTTTGAAGAACTAATAATTTTTTTCTCTTGCTTCTATTTATTTTTAATCCAAATAGTACTCAAAACAACTTTTGCGTATGAAAGATCAAAATAAAAATGAAGCATACACGCACCCCCGCACAATTTAAGCACACTGAACAAATATGCACTAAGAAACAACAGCTGTTATGCCTTGTTTTCAACAGTCACTGCAATGAAACCAATTGGAATAAAAGAACAATATACCATTGGCACGAAGCTTGGCACGTTAAGAATACAAAAAAAAGAGATAGAACAAAGTTCAAAAGAGGAGCAAAAAAAAAAAAATGCACATACATAACATTAGTGGCGGGTTTGCAGTAGTGCGCAAATGCAAAGACAAAAACACAAAAATGGTTTTTGCATTGAAAATAATCAATAAAAAGAACTTGGACAAAGACGATTTGGCTATTTTAGACAGAGAAGTGAAAATTATGAGAATAGTTTAGGAGAAAAAAAATTTGCTGATTACAATATTACCTTTATATATTATATAACATTGTTTTGCTTCTTTCTAAAATTGTATATTTACGAATGAATATTTAAACAAGAGAAGAGGAATGAAATGGGATGGATGTGTGTGCAAATTGTTGTGAAATAGGTACATCACGATAATATTGTGAAGCTTCACAATGTATTTGACAGCAAGTCCAAAATGTGTTTGGTTTTAGATTTGTTGGATGGTGGGGAACTATTTGATCGTATTATTGAACAAGGACATTTCACCGAAAAAAATGCTGCTCATTGTTTTGGTCAATTGGTTATGGCTTTGGACTATTTGCATCAAAGACAGATCGCTCACCGAGATCTCAAGGTACCGTTGTATTTTTTTTTTTAGTAATAAGAGGAGGAGGGGGGAAAAGAACAAAAAATTAGAGAAAATGAGAAAAAAACTATGAAAGGTTTACAAACAAACAAAACATTTCCAGCCAGAGAACCTGTTGTTTACAAAAAAATGTGCCGATAAAAATGTATACGTAGCAGAGGAATGGAATATGAAACTAATCGATTTTGGTTTGGCAGGGTCATGTAAAAATCAGCTATTAAAAACGCCATGTGGCACTCCGAACTATGTTGCGCCTGAGATTTTGAGAAAAGAAAAGTATGGTGTCTCGGTCGACATGTGGTCCGCAGGAGTCATTTTATACATCATGTTAGACTGTCTGTGTCATCCAATCCAAAACTTCTTTTTTTTTGAAACACACGCGGAACGTGTGAGTACATAACAATTTTCAACTTCCAATTTAAACAAACAAAACTAGATTGTGTGGGTTTCCACCATTTTACGATGAAAACGAAGACATGACACGACTCTATCGCAAAATTAAAACAGCAGATTTCGATATGCCCAGTCCTTATTGGGACAATGTCAGCACTGATGCTAAAGATTTGGTTAAAAAACTGTTGGTACCTGATCCTACTAAACGTCTTACGTCGGCTGCTACTGTAAAGCATCCGTGGCTGCAAGGAAAGGCATCAGATCAAATAATGGGTGCAGAACAAAGATTCCAATTGAAACGATTTCAATATGTTCGCAAACTTCGAGTTAATCTTTTTATACTTTTTGTTAGCTTTTTCTTCTTCTTCCGTTTGACATCTTGTTTTTTGTGGATGTTTCCTGTTTATTCGATAACAGAGAGGTGTACGCTGTGTGCTGGCTGTGTTGAGATTGATCGAAGCACTGAAACAAAGTTGAAACTGCAAAACAAAAAAAGAAAAGGAGAAGAAGAGGGTCGGGGTGTGACAAATAAACGAATATGTAAATGAATTGGTTTTTCGTTTTCTTGTAAATGCCAAAACCAGTATCTGTCAGTGCATCCACTAATTGATCTTTTTCTTCGCTATCTTGTTGAAGAGAAACATTGTTGTTTTTTCATTATTTCAAGGAAAAGTTTGGTGAAAGTTTTGTTGCAATTGAGTTTCATTATTAACGGTTGTGTTGTTTTTCTCACAAATCTTGCAATACGTCGTACTTTTCTCTGAAATAATTTTTTTGAAAAAAAATCGCCATCTTTCTTCTAAAAAATGTTTTATTTTCCAAAACATGGCGCAATTGTTCACGCACTTGGAGCACAGTCAAAGCATTATGTTACTAGCCAATTGTTTTTAAAGTAGCACCCGAGCACACATATAATCAATAGAGAGTTTAACAGTCGGACCGTACCTTTTGTACGGTATTTCGAACATTTTTTGTTTAATCTGTTTTTGCTCAGAGTACTAAGGAAGGACAAAAAACAAAAATCAATACTATACATGCAAAAGGATAGATCTCTACACAAGGACACTTTACGTTTGCCTGTTGCTACTTCACTACGATATCTTTTCTACTAGAAGCACACATTTTAAAAAAAAAAGGAAAAAAAAAAAGAATTTTATGGGGGTGCCACTTTGTAGTAATAAATTCAATAACATAAATAACAATCGACATATCTTTATCAATTTACAAGTCATCTAATTTTTTCATTAAAAAACGTTTTCGATTACTTTTTTACAGTTTCAGAACAAAATATCTTTTTTGCAAAACTTGATGATAAAGAGGGAAAATGGTCTCAATAACAAAGATATAAATTTTTAAAAACAAGACAGCACAAGAATGAGTAAGAGATGTTTTGTTTCGATAGATTTGACACAGTAAAATCAAGTTTGTTCAAACGAGACGTGAGCCGTTATAATTCTAACAACACAAACTCCTAAATATAGCAGCTAGGGAATGGTAGCAACAGCAAGGAAATAATTGCATTCTTTTTTTAATCTCTATAGTAGAACTTGGAAGACTAGCTCTAACCTTTTTTTAGTAGCGAAAGGAAAAATATAACTGAAAATACTAGTTTAAGCAATGAATACCGAAAGAGTATTGGATTTGCAGTTTTGGCCTGTGTCCAATCAAAATTTTTTTGCTTCTTTTCCTCATCCTCCGCACCATGACGCCAGACTGGATCGCAGCCATGTCGGATCGAGAGGTCATTCTAGGGCGACATCGTCCTCGATTCGGGGGTACCCTATGGTGAGTCAAAGTTGCAATGAAATTCCGGCCTTAACAAATTTTGTGTTGGATTCTCAAAAGACAAATATAAAAGGAGAAGCATGCATCATGCCGATTTCAAGCAAAAACGAGTATTTAAAGCCTTTATCAAACGTTGACCGAAAAGAGCCAATTACATGCCATCGTGGTACGTCTTCAGTGTCGACGTTGTCATCTTCGTCGCTATCGTCCCTCGTGTCATTGTCCTCGTCGTCATCTTCTTCCCCTTGCGTTATGAGCACAACGAGATCCCCAGGATCTTCGATATTTATCTGCCAACCAGACCAAGGTACGAGCACGAGATGCGCACATGCAATAAGCAACGAAAGATCGCCGAAGATGCATGCAACAGGATATGACAACATGATCAGTACACATAATAATAACAATAGCAGCAGCAGCAGCACGAATAAATTGATGGAGCACTCACGTTCAATATCATTTGCTACTACGACATCAACAAATGGAAGAGAAGAAAGCAAATTGAATTCGCATCATCAGCACAAATCTATGGGGTCGTTGTGTTCGTCCGAAAAAGTATTACACACCTTTGGCAGGAAAACGCTTATACGTGAGGAGGGGGACATATGCCAAAACCCTGCAAAAACAAGTCCAGTGTTAGGAACAAGTGGCATCAACGGACATCGAAATGGCCATCACACGAGCAATGACATGAATGGCTTTTCACGACCTCCTTCATTCGCAGGTCCAGGTTTGCAGCATCATGGAATGACTGGCAATGACGTTGCCAAACAGACGGACGAAACATATCGCTATTGGTATCACCAATTGGAGCATGTCCAAAGCCTGCCAGCCAATACGATCCTAACCACCACGTCTCCGGTGAGATCCATCCACCATTCTAATGACACGCATGGCATCGTTACTCCCAGTTACGCACATTCGTTCAGTCCCCCTATCAACCACGCCTGCTCTCGGTTTCATCCGTCATCCAATCACAACAGTCGTGGAGACGTTGCCCCCAGATTCGCCCCTGTCCCTCCCTCTTCCTCGCCTGTCCCCATTCCAACCAAGTTTGCAACTGGTTCAATTCACGCCATCACCACTACCACTAACACTAACACTAACACTACCACTTCTATTAACGCTAACACCACTACCGCGAGAGCGACCTTCCACCATTATGGCGCAAAATGTGATTTTTTCTCGTCCCATTTGCCCATAGTTTTGTGTACGTGTGTTTTATATATATGTATGTATACATATATATGTATATATGTATATATGTATATGCTTTCATAAAACTATAACGTTGCTGGTCAAGTGTGCTCGTGCATCACCGGAACGAGATCTCAACACAAACAAATATCATACAATTCAATACAATATATTTGTTATTGTTGTTGTTTTTGCATTGTTTGCTTTGTCTTCTTTCGTTGTCTGTTGCTAGCAACAATCCGCGTCCAAAAAAGTGACGTGTGTCACAAAGCCACAAAATTGCTCGATTGTTTGCAGTCGTCCCATAACAACTGCGGCAATGGCAACACTTCCAAAAGTTAAGAAAAAGAGAAACCTAGAGACAGAAAGAGAGTGCTTCTATAATCTTTCAGATGACACAATAAGGCGTATAAACAATAATAAAATGACGACTTGGAAAGTAGACTTGCACTTGCAAAACACGAGCGAAAAGTGGACGACAACGACGACGACGACGATGACGACGATGACGACGATGGTGAGGGAAGCGGACAAAGAGAGCAAAGAAGAGCAAGAACACGACTGCGAAGCGGAGGAGACGGAAGTGGAAGTAGAGCTGACCGACGAAAACAATACAACAAGCAAAGAGGAGTTGTCGTCTGCCCCAAATTCGGACGTGGACAATGATGACAATGATGGTGATAATGACGACGATGATGAAAATGGTAATGCCAATAGCAATAGCAATAGCAATAGCAATAACAATAGCAATAGCAATAGCAATAACAATAGCAATAGCAATAACAATAGCAATAACAATAACAATGACAATGACGAGGTGAGACATGGGTGTCCATTGAACAAATATAACTCAAAAAAACTCAACAAAAAACAATCGATATGTCCAGAACAAAACAAGTCAATGAAATATGCGACCTTTGCAATGGAGACCAAAGACACAGCTCACAGCCATCTCCACAGTCCGAGCTATAATAGCAGTCAACACAAGCATATTGGAAGCGAGGATTGTAACGTAGTCGTTAGTCACAAGCAACTAGTCGCAGCAGTCGCCAGTTTGCAATTAACGCCCTTACCGGAATCGACTTGCACAAAGTCTGGTCATGAGCCCAAACCAGCGGAGAAAGGAGAAGAAAAGGGACTCGAGCTATTGAAAGTAAAGTGTAACAACACATCTTCTGACAAGTTCATTACCAATGACAAGCAATTCCATATTAACCATGTCAACAAAGATATCGTCGATCATGGCAATTCCACCAAACGGCCCAATTGTCCTTTCCAATCGCGAAAGCTTTTATTCTTGGATGTCGATGGAGTATTATTGACACTGCATCAACAGCGGCAATTTAAGAAGCATCTTCATCACATGAGCGAGCGAGGCGAACAAGAAAAACGCCAGTCCAGCTCGACCAAACCCAAAGACAATGTCTGCTTTGATTCCGAGCGCTATGAAAGAATGAAGCATATTTTTCATCACACGCAGTGCGACATTGTTGTCAGTAGTAGCTGGCAATTTTATGAGCAACACTTGCAATCATTGACGGAGTTTTTAGAAATGTGCGGATGGCGAAAAGATCAAATTCATCGTCTGGTTACTTTATTGCCCGATCAGTTGACCAAAGCCAAATACGAAAGACCGCCTTATTGCAAATCAAGGTTTACAAGCTTTTTCAAAAAAACAAAAAGAAGAAAGAAGGGGAGGAGTATTAAAAAAAAAAACTTTTAACTTTTGGAAAGTTCTTTTTTTTTTTTTTATATGCAATGCTCCCAAAAAAAAAAATCGATTGCAACAAAAAAAAAAAAAAAAAAGGGACTTGGGGATGACTTGTGTATTTGTATGGGAAAAGAGCTGAAGCAATAATGCGCGTAGTGACATACTGGAAAGATCACATTACACACTGGGCAGTACTAGACGATTTACCTCTGTCCCATTCCACGGCGGTGTACGTGGCAGAAGAGAAAGCAGCACACGAAGTTGCACAACGACTGACGGAGATCTACTTGTCCAGCTTCCACTTTTCCCCCGGCCATGTGCATGCGCAACAAGTCACTCCGTGGGTCCAGGACCACTTTTTGAAACAGTTGCGGATGAATCTGTTTTCATGGCGATCCTGTTTGTTTGGATACGAAATGTTTGACGAACACACGATTCGTCACGAAGTCCGGGCGCTGTTGAACAACGCACCTTTAAACAACTGGATTGAAAGCACAACCAATCAATATTACGATATTTTCCATACATTTGTAAACATTATTCTATCTTATGTCCGTTCCAATCAAGATACTCAAGGCCTGCCTGCAATCGCCCCGTATTTTGTACATACTGACCAATTGGTGGGTTTGTCCCAAGAAAACACCAGTTTTGTTTCTTTTTTTGTATAACTTTGGCACATTGCTTTACAATCTGTCCTTTTTGCATAATCTTGCGGGTATGTACTCCTTCACATGATTATTCCATAGAACGTGTTGTAGAACTCTTGACCATCAGTATTGTTCGTGAAAAAATGGGTGTCGTTTGAGATTCACTCAAGCTTTTATTTTATTATTTCATTTATGCCTTTTTTTTTTTTTTTCCTTCCTCTCTTTTCACTCTTCCTCTCTCATCTGTCTTCCCTTTTCTAATGTACTTTTTTTTTATCTTTTTTTTTTCTTTCTCCGTTTTCTGAACATCTCCTCTCCCTCTCCTTTTTTTTTTTGCTTTCATATCCTTCCTTTTGTCCCTCCATTGTCTTGGTTTGATCTCTCCAAATCATAAGGGAATATTGGGAGGAAGGAGAAACATCAGAGCACAAGTAGTCTTTATGTACCAAGCTATACAATGTGAGTGGTACTTTTCCCTCTTTCTTTCTATTTTCTTTTTTTTACCGAAGGAAACCATACATCAAAATTGACATTTTTTTCATGGATCAGCTTATTTTATGTTTTTTTTGTTTGTTTTCCTCTGGGTTGTGTATTTGGACTGTGATATCTCAAGTGCTTTTTTTTGTAATGTGACTTTCTCGCTATTCTTGTGGTTGCTTTTATTCACAAAATACACAACAAAATATGCAGACACTTAAAATACCAAAAAAAATCATAAACATACCAGCAATCAAAATGGCTTGATGCCTTTGTTGGCTATTTTGTTGTTATCGACTTCATGTTTATGTGTTTAATTACGTTTTTGGGTTTTTTGTAAATGAAAACTATAAAAAAGGAAGAGTAATAAGTGTCCCAACTGAAAAAAGCAGCCAAGTTCAGTGCAGGTCTTGCCCCCTTTTTTTTCTTTAGTCAATTCTAATTTGTTGTAATAAAGTTTGGCAGAGTATACATCCATCAGATGCTTGGAAGTGGACGCGATGTTCTTCGTCTTATGGAGCGTATTGCTCCACAATTACAAGTTGGTGGGATATGTCATTTCCTCTTTTCGTTCTTTCCACTCTTTCCTTTTTTTAAAAAAATCAACAAACAAATTAGAAGACAGTATCAAAATCGGAGGAAATTGAGAAGCTGAAAGTGGATTTAAGTTCGATCAACCAAGGAATAATGTTAAGAAAGAAGAAGAGAGGCGGAACAAGGGAAGAAGAAGGAAGGAAAAGGGGGGAAGGGGAGATAAGAGGAAGAGAAAGGAGAAAGAAGAGAGGGAGGAGATGGGAAAAGGAAGTAAAATAAACAAAAATAAAAACGAAAAACAAAGATAAATAAAAAAATGGTGGATGAAATGTATTGAAACAATTAGGTTGTATGCGGAGGAAGTACCCTCCTTTGCGTTTGACTCCTTTTTGACCAATTGTTATAAGTATCTCTCATCGGATAACGTGCATGAACGCATTGAAAGTTGACTCATTACACTTTTTTAATAAAAGACAAAAAAATGAACAAAAGAATAGAAAAAGTGAAATGAGAAAAAAAAAATGTTCCCTCCTCCGTCATTTGACTAAACAATTTTTTTTATTTTTATTTTTATGTATGTCACTACATTTTAAATACAAATCAATGGATTAGATTGCATTATTCAAATTGTGAGGACTTGTCTTCATGACAAAAAAAGCATCCATTCGGGTTAATCTTTTTTTTTTTTAAAAAAAAGATGATACAATGATGAAACGTGTGATTGACACTATTTTTATCACATGTGCTTAGATTGCTTGTTAAATTGGAAACAAACACTACAAAAAAAAAAAAAAAAAATTGTGGATTTTGTCAAGTAATATTTTGAGCTGCTTTTTAGATGGATTGTACCAATCGATAAATTTGGAAATTGGAATGACACCCTTCGAGACAATGTACGAACGGATTGATCTGTTGTCTTCTGTTGTCACCTACGCCATCAACTTCATCACCGACGAGTCGTACAGACACGACGCTGTGCAAACA
>ASPP01029166.1:0-14450 GCA_000512085.1 Reticulomyxa filosa
AGGAGCAATTCTAATGCTCAACCGAATCCTCTGAGCCTTGTTTTTGAAGCGTTGAAGTCTCATAGAAATATTGAAATTCAATTCACCTCTTTTTAACAAATTACAGCAACTAAATAAAAAATAAAATGTAAATACTTATTATTAAAGAAAAGCATCCAAATGTTGTTGATATTGCCATTTCGGCTTATTTAATAGAAAAATAGTTCAATTTTGTTCGCCATTCGTTTTGTGTGTTTTGTTTGTTATCTTGTATATATCTGATCTCACGCAAAATTGCAATATCAGATATCTGAAAGTTTTCAACTAGTAGGAAAAATTTTCTTATCTCGATGATGAAGGATTTCCTTTTTTTTTTGAAACACTTCTTGATATCATGTCCGCTATCAAGGATTTAGAGAAGCATGTCAAGCGTCAATTAAGACATTGCTGCCACATTTTAAATTCAGCATATCGAACCTGGGAAGTTTGGTGATTGGAGGCAAGACATTGGATCCCAAAATTGTAAATGAATTTTCAAAGTTCGTTGTTGCAACTGGAAGGAAATTTGAATTGTTTCATCCTATTTGAAACTTTTTCATTACTTTTATGACCAATCCCCTTTACAACCACTTCTTTCATCTTGTATTCGCTATCTGATACTTGACAAATGATGTATTTATTAAATCCTACTACATTAATATCATTCACAAAATCTTGTACATTGAACATATTACTATTTCTGTTAAGGCAAAACACTAGCTTGTTAGCCTTTGTATTATAATTGTTCATATTGTTTTCCAATATTTTTTCGAATATCCCGTGACAACTTGATTGTAATTTTTAATTTACGACAATGTTCGATCGCTCTGCAAATGTGAATACTACTGTCGGAAGCTTTACACTTTTGGATCAGTTTTCATTGTCTCGATATCGAATTTGAGATACCGAATTAAGCATTTTGAAGTTTTACACTTGTTCCAATAAGTTTTCACTTAAAACGTGCATATCGTAATTATGATCTGATATAGAAATTTTTTTTGTATATTCTTCTTCCGCACGTTTTCAAAGCCTTGTTATCAGCTAGTGTTTCAGTTTTGCCAGAAGTTCATTAAAATTTAGTTCTGCCAACACAAAAACCTGATATTTGCGTATATGTTGACAATTTATAAAATGCTTATTACAATCTTAAGGCAAGCAAGGTTCTGCTTTCTCCCACAAGCCTCCCGTTTCCAGTAAAAGAGTTACTATCCCAGTTCCATGAGTTTGCACATCTGTACTATTAAAACAACTGATGTCAATATACTCTGTGAATTTAACCAAGCACTTCAACCGCCACTCATATTCTAAACATACTACGAAAACCCACCAAAAATGAATTGCAAAAATGTTGCCGAAAGCTGTAATAAAAGGTAATAAGTCGCACTATAATGTGGGAGTATGCTGCCGATGAAATATTACACTAAATGTAATACGAAAGGTTAATTAACTCTTTTGAGAAAGTATCAACGAAAAAGATTAAATAAAAAAAAAGGAAAACAAATGTGTGGAAATGAGTACACCGAAACACCAGATTAAAACGAGACAAGAAAACACTGGTGAGTGAAAAGTGTTAGTAAAAGTTTAACCCACCGGGAGTTCATAAGCCCCTTTAACGATTCTATCTATATAGTAGGAGCTTCTTACAATAATAACTTTATATCATTATAAAAAAAAATTTTCAAGTAGTAAAAGTTTCTTTTGAGTCTTTCTTGAGTTTTCTTGACTTTTCTCGATCTCGCGAAATTTCTTGACTACCAAAATCTTTAATCTAGATTTCAAAATTTCCTTAAGCGATATTGAAGTATCTAGTCATTTCTAACTTAAAATACAACTTTAATGTCTCTTTTTCTTTTAAATTTTCCACTGCCAACTGACTAAGTTTTAGTCAGATGATTATCATGTCTGTTTGATATTTTTTATTTTTGTATATTAACAATTCCGTGACTCCATTATCCAACATTAAACCAACATCAACGCAAATGTATATTAACAATATCACAAAAACCGAAGCATTTAGCTTCTTTACTTGTATAAAGTCATTATTTATTATCTACTCATTTTTTAAGCAGGCAAAAGTAATTCCTCATATCTTATTGTTGATAAAAAATTTTATTTGTAATGCTACTTGTAAGTAGCTGACGATTTGTAAGGACATATTTTTTAGTAATTTGTGGACGTGATACTTTTACAAGTTCGCTGAGATAAAAACTACGTTTTTAGTTGAAGGGTTACAGAGAAATATTCTCTCCAAAAATAAGTTGCAATGACCCAAAAGGATATCATTGATATTAAAAATGAAGTAAACTCGATAAAAGAATCTATCGAAAAACTAAGAGAAGCCAATGCTGAAATTCAAAGAACAGTTAGTCAATTGTGTACTTTCACTAACACGTGTTTCAAAAGGTGTTGAACTGTAGGAGTTGAAAAATCTTGGGCGTCGATTGCAAGCATTAGAAGAAAAAATGGACACAGTTGAGTGATTAAAATGCGATAAGACAAACCACAAACCATACATACGTAAATCATAACCTATAGGCACGCTTGTCGGACGTAGAGAGAAATTTCACCAAGAAAGAAATACTGAATATTTTTTTAAAAGTATGCTCTATTTAAAATTTCTCAAAAAAACAAAACATATGTGTGTGAAATGGTTAGTCATTGGCTCAAGGAATCAGTTTTTATTTTGCGTATTTGTTATTGGGCGTTGTTTGGGACAAGTTTGTTAAGAAAGATGCAAATACTGTCAAGACAACTGACAATAACTAATCCAATGTTTATTTTTGGGGCTATAACTAACGACATTCCAAATCCCAAATAAAAGAAAATTAAAATACAGTGTCAGCTGTATTTATCCTCTTGCCTTTTCTTTGTAGAAAATGAACTAATTTCTTGTTTCCGAATGCTTACATTAACATACGCTCTCTACAAAAAAAAGGATACTCTCCAAATGTGGATAGAACTTTCGTGCGAATTCATGTCAATTTTGTTTCTTTACTGATCTTTGTTCAACAAAGATGATATAACCCTCAGTTTTTTCATAGTTTTTATAAAAAATTTTACTTGGAAAGCAATGTCGTAGTAGAATCCAGCATGATAACGTATTAACAAACAGTCTTTTAGCATAACCGTATTGTTCAAATTCAAGTTTGATTCATCCAAATTTTGCCATGTTTGTTAACAAAAAAAAACTATTGAGTATCCGGTTGGCTAAACAAAATTTTACTCAAGGATTTGAATACACGAACACAAAACATCAAATTGTTTCCTCCAGTCATACCATCTTCAAACATTGAGATAAATCGAGTGCTTAGAGTTGATCTGCGCTGCCTGATTTAGGAACTGTTTTAGATTTGGTCTCGGAGAAGAGCATTTTTTCACAATCATCAATACAAGGAAGTAACTCAGATAATCCATTAACAATTTCCTTTTTGGAGAATTTGTTATTGATTTTGGTGACGTACATTAACATTTTGCTCCAATATTTAGTCATGTTCTTGTTTTTATTGGCGATATCGTTGCATAAGACAAGGACGTGATATTTTATATTCCAATTTAAAAGGTCAAATATCCACAAAAACAATTGCAAACTTTGTGACAAATTCAAGTGTTGCTTCATTTTACGTGTTGAGCTATCTTTCTCACTGTTCATTTCGTTTTTTAATTTTTCATGACTTGCTTTAATTTCACATAATATATTTTCATTTAAAATTTGCAATAATTTTGTCCAATGACCAGCAACAGTAACATCAAGATTGTCATACAATTTATTCTGTGCCACAGGAATAGTCTCTTTTGAACCACCATACACGCAAGGCAACGGTATTAAGAGGCTCTCATCGTTTGAATCTTGTTTCTCTTCTTTGCTTTCTGAAGAGATATTTTCTTGTTTCATTCGATCAATACATCCAAATATTCGGTCTTTATATTTGGAAAGAACGACTAATTTGTTTCCTAATTGTAACTATGAGTACATATAGTGTACTCACTTTTTCAAATAAAAATAAAAGTGCTTATACACATATACATATATTTCTTGTTGAATTATATTTGGTTATGTCATTACCGTGTCATTGTCAGATGGGAGAGCATTGACATGAACATAATTGCCGAAATCAGTCAAGTTGGTTTGAAATAACAACAGCTGGAGTTCGCAAAAGGAAATGGGATTATAACAAGGTTTGTAATGTTCAACAAATTCGGTATTATTTTCCAAGAAAAGTTGCAATTGGCCCAACGAACATTTGGAAATTGAAAATCGCATGATTAAATAAAATAAAAGTTTCCAGAGTACCTCAAGCAATACATTTGGAATCACTTCGTTGGCAAGATGACCGTGTCCTAACAAATCACGGAACCGTGGCCCATCGCTTTGTTCGTCAAATGAATTGCTATTTATGATTTTGCTTCATTTAACAAATAGACACACGTAACTTTGCAATGATTAGATCTTGAAGCAAATAAAAACAGCCATGTGCAATCCATAGTTTGAGGCTTTCTACGGTCAGACCAGAATCAATTTTCATTTTAAATAAATCTCGTGAATTTAGGCACCAAAAAGAAACGAATTGAATATCATCTTCGGCTAATATTCGAGTTGAATGTAGGCTTTTCTGATGAGATGAAATGGAGACGACCAATCGTCGCAATCCACTGTCCAAAATGCCAAATAATAAGCTGCTCAAATAGTAGGTAGGCATTTGATTCAATAGATATCTATTATCAAATAGCAAACAACAAATGGCAAATGAAACGAATGGGACTTTGAAACAATCGTTTATGTTTTGTATATGTTTATGAAAACTCAACTGTTCAACGCACCACATAAAGTCATTGTGGTAATCACAACTAAGGAAATAGCTATTTTCAACAAGCGATTGGACACCCTTCAACTCTTTGCATGAAATCCATTGTCGCAAAGGCTTTTCAAAGCCATTTTGAACCCATGGACTGGTATTGGGTAATATATTCCATTTTTCAAATGCCAACAACTCACTTGAAAGTGGTCTAGAGATCTTTGCAAGCAATGAACCACCATCGCCACTCGATAATTTTTTCATTAAATCGGCAAAAATTGCAATTAAAAAAGTCACAAATACCAAAGGCACGCTTTCATTGGTGAAAAATCCATGCCACAACAAATTTCGAAAGTTGTCTGAATACGGTGGGCCCATAATGCACCACAAAATTAGATGGAATTCTTCACCTTTTTTATTCAAAAATGATTTGTTTGAAGAGTTCATCAATTCTACAAACAAACAATATCTAACAAACCTAAAATTTCTTTAAGTTCTTTCAATTGAAAAAATTCCACAAAATTGTGTGGTATATATTCTGCTTTTGAATTTTTCTTTTGCAAGATATCTCGTTGATAGGTGACAATTGCATCACCCAACATTTTTTCTAAATAGCTCGTCAGCAACATAGCACTCATTAAATATTGCTTTTTGTTGTAACATGCAATGCATTCTTGCCATCGTTTTACATATAAACTTTCTACTTTTGGAAATTTCATTTCGGTATACGTTTTATCCTGCAGTTTGTCGCTCACAATTGGGTGCACTGCGTGCATAACACATAACAATCGCACACAACAATCATTCACAGTTTCTCGATTCTCCAATCCATCGCCATTTCTGGTCTTCATTGGTACTGCTACATATGAACACACGTTTGTCCAGTGCACTTCTCCGTTTTTGCTCAGGTCTGGTAAGTCAATTGCTGACTTTTGTTTGTCGCCATCAAGAAATAGTCTATTTTTCACACGGGTGTGAAAATGGCCTTCATATTTTTTCCACTGTTGTTTCAGCTGTTGTAAGTCTGTCTTCAAAGATTTTCCTGCTGAGAGATTGAATTTATGTAGAGTATATCCAGCATAAAAAGAATCAGTAAATACTTTTGCACGCTTTAGAGAAATCTCACAAATATTGCTGGACATTTTCGTGTTTTTTCTTTACACTGAAACGTCTTGAGCTGCCCTGCTTTCAGACTTCTTTTCAGCTGAAAAATTTGTAATCTTTTTAATTTTGAATTACAGTTGAATTGAGGCATCTGTTTTTTTTTCGCAAGTAAATTGCATTTGATCCGAAACTGATTAGTACAAAAATGGTATCCGCACGTAACAAAGAAAAACCGACAAGTACTGAACAAAAAAATTCGTGCCACTTAGTTCACACCCAAACTCTAAACATCATCCTATTTGCGTCGCATCTACTGTCATAGGACATTGACTTGTGTCTAATTGAATTTAACAAAAGAGTGGTCTTTTCATCAAGTCACACTGTAGTGCAGGTGCCAAAGACTTTATTTCCGAAGGTGTTTTTCATACAAATATTTACTGAATTGCAAATAGACAATGAACTGGGTTAATTTATGTGGTGAAGACTCAAATTTATCTATGAAGTCAGAGGACTTTCGCGCAGTTATAATGAAGTGTTTTCTACATGAATTGCATACAAATGGTCTACTATAATTTGGTTTGAAACATTAAACACCTTCAGCTTCAAAATGAGAAATCGCAAAGTCGTTCGATGTTGGACCCAGACCTAGACCATAGTCAAGGGGGTGAGTTTGTTTTTTTTGAGATTCTCTATTTTTGGACAACAGGTCAAAATATCGAATAAAAATCCGAGACGTTGAAAATATTAGGAGTAGGCCAAATGCTACAGCGAACAATGATAAGCAATGAAAATGAATGGAATCAATTGTCTCCGAAGAAAGTATTGGAAAAGCCTTGTTTTGGTGATGATGAGCAAGAGAATGACGCATTTAATAGATGTAGCAATGTTACTCCCAAATCCAAGTTCATCGTCAATGAAAAAGACACGACAAAGAAAACAAAAAGTAAAATATAAACATTTACGCACTTTGAGAAGTCAAAAAAAAAAAAAGCATTGTTAATGTCTCCGAAATAAATTTATTTTGTATGTTGAATGAAACAATAAAGACAGTGACAATGATGAAGTTGGTTTTGGTCGATTTTTAATGACCGGGAACAAGACTGAGCCCCGTTCTATCTCATCTCGTTTGTTTTTTGTTGTTGTTGTTGAGATATCACATTGTCCAAACGCCGAACAAAAAAAAAAAAAAAGAGAAAACGTCACCACAGTCAAAGATCGTTTTAAGAGCTGCCCAAAATGTGAAAAGTCACAACGGCACACTCGTTTGGACAAAGTCATCTCGACCAACATCCGCTTCAAAAGAAAGAACGACACAAGAAAAATGCATGTTTGGAGACATAATGAAAGACGTAACCAATGAACCTGACGAGAGTTCAAACGCGGTAAATCGGCCAATGTCTTTGTGTAAGGATGTCTTGAGATCATCGAACGAGTATCAAAGTGAAGTGAAGGAAGCTATACAACTTGAACAAGACGATAACATAGTTCAAGAAAAGTGTCTGCAATCGACCAAGGGTTTGTTCTCTCTCTCTCTCTCTTTTCCTCCTCTCTCGGGCGTACACAAAGTGTTTTGAATGGAATGCATAGCATCAGACGCCACACAAGAGAATACGACAGCGACAAAGGAGGAGACGATTCCAAAGGAATTGCCATCGAAAGAAGTCGAGACGATAAAAGAACAAAGCGAAGCGCAGAGTGAAAAGGATGTCAAGACGAATCATCCGACATATCGGCCCTTGAGGATCGTGTGGGGACCCCCCAAAAAATTGGATGAAGCGTTCATGCTCAAACCTCAAGCGTCGATGAAACAATCCACACAGTCCGAAAAGACTAACAAAGCATCTGCACCGACCCGGATACGCGTGGGACATAACAGCGGCTACAACACATTGGCACCGAGAGCAGGCAATCGCGAGAGACATAGATTCTATCGCAAGGTCGATTCCTTTGTTTTATATGCAAGACTTTTTATGTCAAAAAAAAAAAAAATCAATGACAATAACAAGAGGATTGTGCTTGGCAATAGAAAGTGTTTGTTCCAAAAGAAAAGTCGAATAAAAGCAATACATCATCCACATCTGGCGAAAATGAAAAAAAGATAGAACATAACGAGTCTATTCAATGCACGGATATAAATATGGCTTCTGATTCTATTACGACAATAGCGTCATCTCAAAAAGACGAATTGAACACATTCGTCCAAGTCAATCAAGATACAAATGTCAATAACAAGTCATCGACTCTTAATCCTTTTGCAGGACTCTCTTTGGAGGAAAGTCAACAGCTTTTCGTCAGATTGTTCAATGCCGCCAATTTGAACGCCGAAATCAACACAAAGAATGCCAATGTGTCAAATGCGAATTTTCCTTTTACACCACCGACCACGCTTACCTTTGGTTTGTTTTTTTTTTTTAATAACTATGTGTTGTTCCGAATCAAATCGCAACGTCTTTTATTTGTCTTGCGATGCAACAGGCCAACCCATTTTGTTGTTACAAAACGATCCTCTTAATCCCGGTCGCCAACTCTTAATCCCTCATCTCCCATTACTCGATATGGCCGTCCCTTATGTCGCTCCACAAAATGCGTCCCAAGACGGACATTTGTCTACTGCGTCCACACAGTCTCAAAGTGGACATGGTGACCAGATCTTTACGATTGCTCCGAGCTCGCATCTGCCCAATTCATCTCAACCCAGTTGAATTGTAAAACACTTTGACATTCATTTGTATATACTTATATTTGTTTGTTTGCAATGGACTTCTTCAGTTAAGAACAATGCTCCTTCTTCGCAACCGGATCAAGCATCAGTTGAAAACATGGAATCAAATCATGTTCAAGGAGACAATAGCTTTGTCAAAAAAAAAGAACAGCCAAATGTAAATAGTAACAAAATGCAAAGAGTTGATAAAAGACCTCATGAATCTGACAGTTGAATGTATTTATAGTGCGAAAATGCGAATATGGCTTGATGGATGTCTGTTTATAGAAAACACGGCAAAGACATGGGCAAACAAGTTGTTTTCCAAAGGACACTCAAAAAGCAATGACAAATGGGAAAAGGCTATATATGTTGAAAAGAAATCCAAATCGCAAAGCGATGAATGTCCTCCGCGTATGTATCTTTACATATAAATACGATATCAATTCACACTTTCTTTTTATGTATGCATGTTCATTGAAAAGATCAAAAAAGCAAATTGGAAGAAGAGCTAACCGAACATCAAATTTATTCCAGACAAAAATTGATCGCAATGGGAAAAAACACGACTGGATACGTCAAGTATCGTGCTCTTGTTGCAAAGTTGATGAAATGCATAGCTGAATGAATTTATCTGATCGAAACACACTCTTTGCACTTTTTTTGTAAAAAAATTACAGAGCACAGCGACACTATCAACGTGATCCTGCAACCCCCGAACCAACGAGCAAAATCAGCAAACGTCGCTGGCAAGGAAAGCTTTGCAAATGGAGACGACAGCTACACGAGTATGATCTGACTGAAGTTGATGAAGCTCGGCTCAAAGAGACACGCCGATTGATTGAAAGGGAATTTCCAATGTTACAAGAGTTGGACGCCGTGACCACGAACCACCACAATGCAACCGATATTGCTGTCTCGTCCGAGGTAGATCAAGATCAATCTCTCACTGAGCACGATCATAAAACAATCGCACAAACGGATGTCATCAGCGAAATTCAATGAAATTCAGATTATACTTTTCAATCTCAAAGACAAGACTAAAAAAAAAGTACTTTTTTTTTGTTTTTTGTGGAGGTGAACACAATTGTTATCTCATTTTTCTTCTCAACTAGTTGAAAATGATTTGTTTCATTTATTTACATGACTATTTTCCAATTTTATTGAGATTTGCAAGAAACATATCAGTAGTATGTATAATCCTTCCGAAACTTTTACCATTACTACTTATATTGAGTACCTCCGAGACACTATCATTGTTTTACAAATTTTTTGACACCTAGAAAAAAAGGTGATCAGCCTTTTCTTTTCAAAGATAAAAGCAAACAAGTAAACTATTAGTCACACAGGCCAAACATAAGCATTCAATTTCAAGGGAGTAAAAGACTAAAGAAAGTGAAAAGTATTAAGAAACAAAGGTAATGAAACCAACCTCAGTGTCGTTGGAAGAGAAGTTCGGGATGAATGATCAGGAGAAAATATCGAATCATCGAAATACAAATTCAGTAAATGACAATGACGAAGAGACAAGGATAAAAATTTATCGTCCAGGAAGTGGTCATGGATATGAGCAGGTGAATTGGCGACAATGGAAAACGGCGAATCGAAACCATTTTCTTTGCAATGGTCGCATAATGTGTGGGAGTGATTGGTATTTTTTCCTTGGGACAAATGCATTGACAATCATCCCATCGGTCTTATATTTCGTTTTTGTTAATGTGACTTTGAGTGTGGGATTTCAATGCCTTGGCTACTTCTTCTTTCTGTTGAGTGTAGTTTTTTTATTTCGCGCTGCTCTGACGGATCCAGGATATCTTCCAAGAGGTAACCTACTAACACCGGAACCTCATCGTCAAAATAGATCTGACGGCACTAAATTTTGTCGTTTTGTTATATACACACCTTTTGTATGTCTATTTGTACCATGTGTTTATATTTATATTTTTGTGTAAGATATGACTTACAAAAAAACATTGACGTTTTTCATTTGAAAAAAGCAACATGTCGTATTTGGCGACCGCAGCGTGCGAAACATTGTCGATATTGCGATGCTTGGTTTGTTATACGCATATTAATTGCTTCTTTATAAATTACCCCAAAAAAACACATAAAATTATCCCAAAAAAAAAGTGTGAGAAAGTTCGATCATCATTGTCCTTGGGTCGGTACATGTGTTGGAGAGAGGAATTATCGATATTTTGCTGGATTTGTAATCAGTATCAGCTTATACGCTGCATATATTGGCGGGACATGTTTGTATTGGTTGTACCACAAATGTAACAGTCTGGCCAATGACAAAAACACA
This sequence comes from Reticulomyxa filosa, assembly GCA_000512085.1. NCBI lineage: Eukaryota > Foraminifera > Reticulomyxidae > Reticulomyxa > Reticulomyxa filosa. Next base: position 10,922 of record ASPP01029166.1, read on the forward strand.
AAATGGACAGAACAAATTTCTAAAAGTATTAAACAAAACCCTTGTGCATTAGCCATTTCCATTTACGCTGCTGTTGTGTTTTTGTGTGTCTCTTCGTTGGCTTTGTATCACATTCATTTAATTATCATCAATCAAACCACCAATGAAAATGTCAAAAACACTTATACCAGTACTGTTAATCCCTATGATCATGGCTGTACTAACAATTTCAAGCAAGTATTTTGCTATCCAACACCACCAAGGTTTGTTCTCTTTCATTTACTTGTTTTGATGTTTTCTCTTGTCCATCGAGAAATACACAAACACCAAACAACGCGATTAATATTGAAAATATAGTCTAATTGTCAGCACCAACAAGTCTTATTCTGCTATTGGCCATGATACACAGTGAATCATAATATTAATATTAGTTGTTGTTTTTCTTTGCCGTGGGTAAAAATAGACAAAAATGAACATCGTCTAATTTTGCACAACTTTTGTTGAATGTGAGTTATTCACAATTGGGGCTTTTGTACTGTTCAAAAAAATTTGATAGCAATTCAACATTTGATATTGCAATTTTAATAATTCAAATAGATTTTAAACCAGGTCTAAATAGTGAATATATTCGTCTAATTACAAACTCGAAAATTCGATCCTAAAAGAAAAATTTTCTGGGCATACAAAATTGTTTTTATTTAGCGTATTAATTTGAAATAGCATCATATTTTTTTCTCTTCAGCGGAAACTGAAAAAGTCCAAACATTGAAAATTGAGCGCAACTTGGGCTATTTGAATAACATTTATGTTATCTATTTTACGAAAGTACAATTAATCGATTTGAAAGTGGGTAATCGCGTAAATTCAGACAGCATGATTGATTTATTTTTAATACTTGGCAAGGATTACACGTTTTTTGTGGAGAAATCGGTGGTCTTCATAAAGCAGTTGGAAGGACTAATGCGGAAAAGACCGAAAGTGTAAAAAGTCATCGCTCTATTGAGTAGACAAAATAATAAATAAAACAGAGCCTTGTTCTGTAAAGTGGATTTTTGGCAAACTATTGTATTTGATATTGTGTTGAATCTGACTGATAAATAATAGCAAGATTAATTATCAGAAATGTATTCTTGAATTGGGCTTACAATTGAGTTCTGATTCTTTTTCAGTTCTTTGAAATATCCCTTAAGTGGTGCGACATAGACAAGGATTATGTATAATTTGTAGAGTTTCTAAAGTCAGAATTTCGCTTTTTTGAAAAATTGGACTGAAAGGTTAAAAACGTTTCATATTCAAAAAATATTTGTAGTTTTTTCACAATAGTTTTTGCATTAAATTTTTAATGCTCTCCAAATTGAGAGTAACTTTTTTGCTTTTTTTACCTATTTTTCATATAGCAAAAGCAACTCTGTTTAAGTCAGACATTTAATGAAAAACTATTGTTTCCAAAGGTGGCCCGATGAGAACATAAATTTAATTGCTTTGAATATAGAGAAATAAAAATGTGTTTGGAGTGTATTCTTGGATCAGTTCGCATCATTTTACACCTTTTCAATGCCGCACATTCTTTGGTTGGCTTGGCATTGTTCGGGGTTGGAATTTACATGGAATTCAAGCACGGTTCGATGTTTTCGGAGCTAGTGATGATTGTCGGAGCCTTTGTCTTCATTTGTGAGTGTTAACCTCTTTGTCTAGTGATTGTCTTCTCCTAAAAATTGTTTTCCTTCATCCTTTTACAAATTTACTTTATTATTATAGCGGCACTCCTTGGCATTATTGCTGTTCGCAAAGAAAGTATGTGTTTGCTGGTCACTTGTGGTTTGGCCATGGTTGTGCTCTTTTTGCTGAATCTTGTTTTGCTGATTATGTCGTATACGAACTTTGATGATCTATTGGGAAAGGCAAATGACACTGTATGTTGTTATTCGAACAAAAGAAAATTATATTTCTTTAATTATATTACCTTTTATACGTGTATTTTCAAAAAACAAAACTAAAGACGAAAAACTGGGCTCAAGACCATAAAACCATTGTTCAATTCTTACTTATGGGTTTAGTTGGTATCGAAGTTAAGCAATTTTTGTCATAACAATCAGCAAAAAGATCTTTTTAAAAAACTATCGAAAAATCGCATAATATTTGCGGGTTATTGTTGACATGGATTTGGGTGTGTATATGAATAGCTGTTAAGTCTCCCGCTGGTTTATACTCTTTATCGAAGTGACGATAATGATCATGAAGGAAAGGAACGCCGAAAAAAGTTGAAGGAAATGAAAAAAGAAAATTCAAAAATGAAGGTTGAAAATAGTTACAGTGGTGCGACTGGAAAATATACCAAATCGCTTAACAGTCCAAAGAGCACGAGCCAGCCAAGTAAGAAAAGAGTAGGTTCAGACCGTTACATGCGTGTGGGAAGTCGTGACGAACTTCCACGAATGTCGATTGATGATTTGTGACATTTTTTTTTCCTCTATTAACTATATCCTACAAACTTAAAGTGCGTTTGCGAACAATTATTTAGTACTCTTACTCATGGTTTCACTTTTCTTCAAGTTTTCTGATCTTTGACATGACAAGGAAAATTCAACTATACAGATTCTGTTATGTCGAATGTTAATCTTTAAATTTTTTGGTTGAGTACTTTTTAACTAATAAAGTTTGTTAAAATAATTATATTTTTAAAACTAAATAATAGAAAAATAATTGGGTAGTCTTTGATATGAGAATATAAAAAAACTATCGGCTTACAAACAAATCTGCGCATTAAATTGAGAATCCAAAAGGGAATCTAGCTTCAGTTTCAAGCAAAAGATTTAGATGGTATCTTTGATTGATTCAAAACAAGTTTGAAGTTTTTTTGTTTGTTTTTGGAAAGGATAACGTATAAATATTAATTAGACAGTATTTTACAAAAAGTCAATTCATAACGATTTTTAAAAAAAACATAAAATCTCTTAAAATTATTTCAAGAAACTTAAACTGGTACTTTTGAAAGGTTGCGAAAAATTTCATTAAAAACTTTTGATTCTGAATAAATTTAAAAAAAAGCCATGAGCCACTTCATTTGGCTACCACGGCTTTCAAAAAAAATATTTTACAATTCATTTACACTCCCACTTCACTCAAATCAAAAAAGTTTTAATTGTCACCTGCGTCGTCGCCAGCATTGTCAAATCACACATCGTCTGTTGGTTGTTCAATCAAGACATCCAAGTAATCCTTTTCTAAGAAGCCTAAGTCTTCACGAGCTTCCGCAAATTCTACTTCTTCCATTCCTTCTCCTACGTACCAGTGCACAAAAGCTCGCTGGGAGTACATAATATCATACTTCTGGGCAATGCGTTTACTAAAGACGCGAGAAATGCCCGTGTTGTTGGCTATCATAACATCATTTTTACTAAATGCACCAATATCATCAGATTATAACGTCACTGCTGGTACTTCGTTTAATCCTATCTTAAATCCTGTTGGACACCATTCAACTAAAGCAATATTATTATTCGATCTTAACCATTGAACCGTTGCATTTGCTTCTTTCGATTTAATATCA
>ASPP01029181.1:0-18327 GCA_000512085.1 Reticulomyxa filosa
TTTTTTTTTTTTTTTTTTTTTTTTTTTTTTTTTTGCTTGTTTTATTGCTGTGCACAAAAATGTATTGCCATTTTATAGTTTACATTAATATAGACTCAAAGGGCAATCGAAACGGTAATCTGGTTTTGGACTCGATTGTCGTGTATCAAGTTTGGATGGATCGATGATTTTAATATTATTATTGCAAAATACATTTTGGTAATATTTGTTCTGTTTATGATATATATATATATATATGTATATGTATTTCCCCTTCCTTCCCTCCAATAATTACAGCCAACCCGGACAGTTGACAAAACACAGAGGAAATATTTTAAACCACTTCATGATCTCCAATGGCGTGTTCAATCTATCAAAGGTATGTGCTTTTCTTCCGATGGATCCAAGATCGTCTTGTGTTCTGAAGACAAAACAGTTCGAGTGTGGGATATCGCATTGGAAAAAGAAATTCATATGTTGAGGGGACATTCAAATGACGTTGTTGATGCCACATTTTCATTCGATGCCAGTATGATTGTGTCATGCTCGAAAGACAAAACCATTCGATTGTGGGATGTAAAATCAGGATTCGAAATTTGTGTGTTGAAAGGACATTCGAAGTGTGTCACAAGCATCCAATTTTCAGCTGATGGCAAGACTCTTGTGTCAAGCTCATTGGACAAAACAATTCGATTGTGGGACGTCCATGCTGAAAAAGAAGTAAAGAAATTGAAGCATTCTGTAAAAATTACCTATGTACAATTTTCACCTGATAATCAACTGGTCCTATCATGTTCGCTCGATAACAATATTTACATTTGGGACATAATATCAGACACCATAGCTATCAAATTACGTGGTCATTCTGACATTGTGACAAGAGCACAGTTTTCTCCTGATGGTAGATTAATTGTATCTTGCTCTCGTGATAAGACAATTATAATATGGGATGTCGCTTCAGGATATGGATTGCGGGAAATGAAGGGACATTTGGATTCAATAGTTGATGCAAAATTTTCACCAGATGGTCAAACTATTGTGTCGTGCTCAAATGATCACACAATTCGATTATGGGATGTGCAATTAGGAATGGAAATGCAGATATTGAATGACTATTTTAGTACTGTGCCAAGTGCACATTTCTCACCAGATGGTCAAACAATTGTTGCATATTCTGACAAAAGGACAATACAGCTATGGGGACAACTGTGGAACATATAAGGTCTAATTGCTACAAATGTCTATTTATGGCAAAAGTTCTATTAATTCACTTTTTGAAATGCCTTGGACAAAAACTTTGTTTTGGATATGAGTGCGTAAGACGGCAACCCAAAACAATAGGTTGTAAACACTGGTGTGGTCCAACAAATAAAAGTGTGCCATCACAACTGTTAATTGAAGTCTTTTAAATGTGCACTATATCAAATAGCTTACATTTTAAATCTCTGTCTGTAAATACCTAAAGAAAATAAATTTCGGTCATTTTTTACAATATTTTCACTTCCCAACGTGGCCATGTTCGTATTCGACCGATTTGTCATTGTCATAAGACGTGTTCATTTGTTTTTTCGTGTTATAGAGTGTAGTTTCCACTTTTCATGCAAACTTACTGATTTTTTCATTGTCATAACTTTCTTTTTCCATTAACTACGCCTTGATTCAACGAGTGTATCAAAATTGTTCTTCTGTTATCTGGCTCTTAAGTCATTTTTTTTGCTACTTAGTTGTGACACTGTCACCACAAGAAGGAGCTATTATTTATTTTTTGGGAATAAACAGCATGTTATCCTTATCTAAAGTTTTCTTAAAGATAATGATATTATAATAGTTTTTTTAAAATTCTCCCTTTAAGCACAAAACGTCACTTAGATTTGCTTTATGTCGTAAAAAATATTTTGTTGCACTCAACAATGAATGATGGATTATTCTTAAAGAACAGTAAGTTTATACATCAAAAAAAGAAGATAATTGATGCAATAGTAAATCTATTTGATGATTACGTTTGTATGAGCTCTTCCATAATGTTTCCCAGAGCTGAATCGTTCCATCAGTTGCGCATGACACAAGGGTATTACCATCCGGTGAAATAGTTACTCCTATCATTTTTTTTAAGCATTTCAATTTTTGAATTTCTACCCCTAATTTTACATCCCATAATTGAATTGAGCCAGCATTTGAACAAGAAACAATAGTATGTTGATCATCTGGAAAGAATTTTACATCATTTATAATATCTTCAGCACTTCTTAATGCCTTTAATTCTTTTTTTTTTGTTATTGACATTAAATCCCATATTCGAATTACATCCGAACAGGTGATCATGGAGTCACAGTCTGGAAAAAATTGTATTTTTTGTATATTACCTGAATTTTCTTTCCATTCTGCCATTATTTCACGTGATTCTACATCCCAAATTGTAATATTTTTAGAAGAAGTGCCACAAATTAATCGACCACCTGGTGAAAATTGAACACAATGCACTCCATCGCTATTATCTGTTATTAATATTTGTAGTTCGCATCCAGATTTTACATCCCATATTCGAACGGTACCATCAAGCGATCCAGATGCAATTTTTTTTCCATCTGGCGAGAATTGAACACTCTTTACACAATTTAAATGTCCTTCCAATTGTTTAATTTCTTTCCATGATTGTGTGTCCCACAATCGAATGGTATTATCATTTGAGCACGAAGCGATTATATTTCCATCTGGTGAAAAATGTGCATCATTAACAGAACTTGAATGTCCAATTAATACTTGGGCTTCTTTTCCTAAATTTATATCCCATATTCGAATTGTGTTATCACGCGAAGTTGAAACAATTTGAGTTCCATTTGGTGAAAAATCTACACTGCTTACGTGATTAGAATGTATTTGAAAAATTTGTGATAATTTAAAATACTTTCTCTATTTTGATATGTATTTTTTTTATTTTTGAAGTATATTTATCAAATCAACAAATTAAGATAAATACAATATTACCAGAACGTATCTTAAAATAATGATATTAAAATCATTAACCCATCCTTTTTTAATAGAGGATAATTTGACCCAATAATGAATTATTTTTGTGATCTCTTTCGTTCTCTTTTGTTTATTATTTTATTATTATATGATACAATACATTCAACCAAAAAAATATACAAATTTGTTATTTTTAACTTGTAATCTTTTAATACTTAATCCTTCATTCATATCATCTAATTCTATATTAATATCAATAAGAAAGCCTTTTTCTTCATTTTCTGCAATCAATTGTTTTTCTTTTTCTGTTGCTCCTTTCTTCCATTCTTCAACAAAAGGTAGTCCATCGTTAATTGTGGATAACATTGATTTTATAAGTGGAGAGTGCTTTTTTGATTTATCTATTTCAGAAAGATATGTATAAAATAAGTTAATATCATGATTACAACAACGCCGTTTTACAAATTCATTTACTGTTTCTTTATATTTTATTCTATTTTTATAATTCATTTTCCATTGATCAAACCCAGTTAAATATGATTGTACTTTGGAAGCATTACTTTCAAATTTGTCCAATGTCAAATAAATAAGATTAAGATCAATAAAATGATTTAATGACATGCTAATAGGCATAATTTGCTGTATAAATTGACCATATTTTGTCCACGTCAATACTATTATCTGTGTGTCTTTATCTTTATTTTCTATATTTGCATCCCATGGGTATGGATTTTTATCACTAATGTTCATAAACGATCTTGAGAATAAAATTTCACGTTTGTATTTATATGGAAACATCCATGATATGTCACAGCTTTCAATTCCACTTGCTCTTCTCATAGAAGGATGGAAATTTAAAATACATCCTTGATTGCCTTTATCTATTTGTGCAAGTTTTAAATCATCTGAAGTACTGACATAACTAATAAAAAATGATTTTTTAATTTTTCTGATATTTACTTTTATATCTTTTAATCCACAATACAACTCCATACTATTTTCTTCTCTTCTTTCATGCTTATGTAAAATACTAATAGCTTGATGCAAATATAAATCTAAATATTTCCATCGATCATGCTTAAATTGAAATTGATCGTGGCAAAATTGAACACTACATGACTTTTCACCATAAAATAATATTGCACAGATGTGATGTAAATGGAGTGGATATCTCATATGTTTATGAATAGCCGAATGATATAATTGTTTTACTTGACGTAATATTGTTAAAATGTTATCATTTAATATCAATTCGTCAATATTATTTTCATTAAAATGAAGATATTGTTTAATCTTTTGTTGATCTTCCTGCTTTTCCTGAATTAAATCACATAAATAGCCATTTATTATTGCTTCATGCAAAATATTTTTCATTTCATTCCTACTTGGTAATGGATTAGAATACACCATATTTTGAATACACGTAAATTTGGGAATATCATATTCATAAAGTAATGGATTAAGTTGTTGCCTTTTAGTTGTTCTAAATATAGATTCTACATTCACATTTTGTTGAATAGGAATTTTTGTTATATCAATAGTATGTTTGTAAGGTACCATGAAATATGAACTTACTTTCCAACAAATATCTATACCCTTAATATGTCGATAAATTTCACATAATAATTCATCATCATCAGTTTCTGATAAAATACGCGGTTTACACTCGGCAAACTCACGTTCGAATAGAATTAATTCGCTTGTTCCATTATTAAAACAATTTATCACTTTTAATTTTTTCTTTAATCGTTGGAAACCCTGTTTCAAAGTTGTTTTCTTTGGATTCAAAGGTTCTTCACGTATTTGCGATTCGTTGTCTTTCCATTGAATCTTGAAAGAATTAAATTGCTATGTTTGTTATATAAGTATATAACAATTTGCTTTTCCATTTTTTTAAGCAAAATAGAGAAATCCTAATTTAACAGAGCAAAAATCCGAAAAACAATCTCTTTCCGTTTGATGAAGCATGTGAAAATGCCAGCTTTGATTGAGAATAAGACCACACCACTTTGTATGAGTGTTCCTAACAGCAGAGAAATCATTGTAGTATTCAATATCAATATTAAATTCTGAAGAGTTTTGTTTTGGATTTCCAATTTGTAATGTTTTTATTTTTAATTGCTTGGGTTCAAATAACACGATCCTTCGATATGCATAGTCAAATACAATTTCATATTCTTCCCATTTCCTATTTTCTAACATCCATACTTTTCTTGGAATATCTGATTTGAGTACATACCTATGTGTAAAACACAATCTAATGTTGAACAAATAACAAATAACCTTTTTGTTTGTTTGTTTGAATTGTAACATATATATACATAGATTGTGTATTGATCCATCCACAATAGTAATTCCACAATAATAAGAATTGAATATCCTTTTGATAGCATTGATAATCACCATTTGCTTTTTTTTGAAATGCAAATGCCTTTAATTGATTCTCCATATTCAATAAAACATTATCGAAATTAGCATTTTTCAACTGACATTTACGCTGTAAATTGCCGCGTAAGCCAGTAATACTGATTCGACGATATTTAACTTTTTTGGGATAGCGTAAAATGTTATGTAATACATGCAAACACATGTTTCTCAATATTCCAAATTCACAATTTAGTGTAACGCTATATGACGAAACAATAACAACATTTATCACATAAATGAATATATGTATATATATTTTTTTGTAATAAATATGCTCAAGCAAATTTTAACCTTTCAATGTCTTTGATATAACAAATTGGTTTCAATTTAAAAAACGTATCAAAATAAATTTGTCCACATTCGTTCCATGTTTTTATAAGTGTTGAATTATCGATATGTTTGTTAAATTCTTCTAACAGCTTCATTAAATCTTTTTGCTGTTGGTCGGATATTCTGTAATTTTTTTAAATGAATTTATAATTCATAATGTGCGTTTATGATCTTAGTTAACTTATTCTCTGTAATGAAACATAAGATTTTAGTCGTCTCGTCAACGTCTTCGTTGCAGTGCTTCCATGCAGTGGAAACAATTTTCTTTTTAATATTGGTAAAAGATTGTTGGAGTTGTTTCATCTGTTTTGTCATTGTTAATTTCTTTTTCTATATATTCCTGCTCAAAAAATTGGATTATTTTTTTTAAGTTTTAGTTCGTTGACTCTGATTTCAATCCCTTGGTTTTGACCCGTAAATCAAAAAATGGGTCTAGATCTTCATATAAACTGATAACCACATTAATGATTGAATTTTGTCTTTTTTGTAGATTGCAAATTTGCTATCTATTGTATGAACAACAGGATAAAAAAGTTCTTTTGTCCATAAAAAAAAGGAGCGCAATTATAAAATATTTTTAGCTAACCCGATGACAGGGAGAAAGCACATCAAATGGCACAATAAAATCCTTTTGTGATTGTGGCCTGGAGAAATCGTTGGAAGAATTACGAAGGAACTTTGAAGAGTCCTTAGAAGAGTGAACTGGTGTTTTTTTTTTAACAAAAAAAAAAGAATACCACCAGCAACCACTCCGCAAGACATTGGAGCGTTTTTCACAAAAAAAAAAGAATTAAACGTACACAAAACAGACACCTAACATCAACAGCAACCACTCCGTAAGACATCGTAGCATTTTTCGCAAAAAAAAAATAATATCTACATTGGATAAATCAACGTGTAGATGTGTCAATTAATGGCGATGGAATATTCAGAGGACAAAGGTATAAACACTGAAAAGTTTTTGTTTCATTTTGAAAAGAGAGAAGAGAAATGCTAATGTAGGATGTATAGGATGTATTAACAAGATAATCTTATTTGTAACTGAATGAAAAAAAAAAGATACTTTGAATACAAATCAGTATATGGTTATTTTGCACGTATCGACAATATGGGGACTCAATAGTGAAAATACGCACACGCACAGAAGTGCTAAGCTCAAAACAATTCCAGAAGACGTAGAAATGGAACATTCTGCGAATTATCAGTCGACAGATAGATTGGGCGTGGCGATTACAAAAATCAAGAATGCGCAAGACGACAAGTTTGAATTGAATCGTAATTAGTTGCTGCGAAAAATGGAAAGCAGTACTTTGTGTTTGACAAACAGCACTCGTCTAGTGTTGCGACTAAAAGACATTGACAAGATTTTAAAGATCTCTTTCAGCCTGAAGTGCTTGGACTTGAGTATGATCAGCGAACGGTCAACAAGATTTGCAAAAAAAATTGCAAGTGAATAATCTCGTTGAAACTACTTAAAGACAAACAGGTTTATTTTTAATAATATTTTGTAATTTTATTTTGTTTATTCAAATGAACAAATGACATAATAATAAAATACATATATACACATATACAAAGCATTGGAATCGCGTTGACAAATATAAAAACGCGAATGATGCAGATGGAAAATGAGTTGTTATCAACTGAAACACGCAGTGCATGGTGTTGATGCACTTAGCAAAGACAAATAAAATGACACAGTTGTTGAGAGGAGAGATTGAAAAGAAATTCAAACGCTTGCCACCAAAACAATATAAATAACTCACACAACAGTATGAACTCTCTATTTCCTCTTTTTCATCACAATATTCACATGAAACTTTGACCAATGTGTTGAAATACTGTGTTACTCCAAGCAAATTGCCTTTCTAAAAAAAATTTGGAGTTTATGTTTAAATATAAATGTGTTTAGTCCATATTTCTGATTATGCGTTATGCATTGTTCATTTGTCGGTGAAAAAGTTGATAGATACGAATGCCCGGGAAGAATTGATTATTTATGAAGTCGGAGAAACAAATAAATATCAGCGGATAATTGTGCATTGCCTAAAGGCAATAACAAAATGTTGTCTACCAACAAATATTGATGACAATGATGAGATCAATGAATTATTCATTGAATTAGAGCAGTATCGGTCAGTGGTGCATAATATATTTTTTTTAGTGTTATACATTTCTTCATTGTGATCATACACAATACTAAAATCTGCTAACATCGATCATGTATTGCAAAAGGAGGAAATAAAATTAAAAAAAGGTTTGTAAAAAAATCAAGAAATAATGTCATGACCGAAAACAAAAAAAATATATCACGTGGTACAAGAAGAAAGAAATCATTTTTAATACAATTGGTTGATCCTCATGCACCACTTAATACAACTGTGGAGTCGGGATACTTTGATCTTGTTCAACTCAAACAAAAATAATTCGCATGAAAGATGAGAAAAGCAAAAACTCAATAAAGACATATTGACAATCTCTATCATCCTGTTTGCTCAGTTTTTTAATATTGAAAAATTTTGAATCGATTGATGAAACATGTCAAGCATCATCGCAGTGCGTGTATTAAAGCCTTTGAAAGAAAAAAAAACTCGATGAACTCTATCAATTGTCACGACACTGAAGAAAATATGAGCTCTTATAAAGCAATTCATTGTTATGTGGACACTGTTGTCAACTTGGAACCAATTAAAAGACAGAACACTTTGGACGAGATTCGCAAAAGAAAGGATACATGCATAATTAGTGATACATGTACCTTGAAGTAAAAAAAGAATAATGATAATTGCGGCAACGGAAGAATTAATTGTTTGGAGAATATACAATCCAGATTAGTTAATGTGAGACGTTCTGTTTCATCTGTAAAAATAAATGCACATTCTTTTTAGTGTTCGCACGTGATTGTCCTTGTTATAGTATAGGTCAGAGAGGAAATGTATGCGTACGCATATAAAGATGAAAAGTAATGAGTCCTGTAAATAAAGAAAATGATAAACCTGTGGGAGAAATGCAACATGGTGAGGATCAAGGAAAGTACCCAACAGAGCTGGTAGCGTTAATAAGATTATGTGGTCGTGTAATGGAAGAAAAAGAGTTGAAGAGACAACTCGAAGAGAATAATGGTAATGTATCTGCGATCATTAAAAAGATGGCCTACATTAATAACTCAAAAAGTTAGTTTACACTCGATTCAAAAAAGGAAATTGATAAGTACGTAGTTTTACATTTAAATACAAATAGAAAACTGATAATGTAGACGCAGAGAATAAGACACAGGAATTGGAAAATAAAAGTGAACAAGTTACAGTCTTACATAACTGCTTTTATTTGTTTTATTGTATCGTATATATTTTTTTTGTATTTTTCAAAAAAAGGTAAAAAGTGAGCAAATCGAACAAAGATTAGACACATGAAATTAATTCCAGTTATTAGCGAAAACCGAATCGAATCTATCTGCATATTTTTGACTTTTAGATTTAAAATTCATAAATTTTTTTTACGATGAATATGATTTGATTGAAGATGTCAGGTGAGCTGGAGAATGGCATTGCAATCAATAAAACAAATAAAAAGAAATCAAAAACAAACAAAATTTGAGGCAAGTATCAAACACTTGCAATCAAATATGCCACCAATTTGGCATTGTTGACTTCACTTCATCTTTGCTCGCGACCACCACAGTCACTTTCCAATTGCTCGACATGTAGATATTGGTTTCTTAGGAGCCTATGTTATATATGTGTGTATTTATCACAAGTGTTTCCAATCACATTATAAAAAAATACTATAACTTTGAACATTGGTTGTGCGGCTCATCACTTCGGTCAATTATGAGCACATTACAAGGATATGGACTTTCAAAATACGATACCAATAATCCATAATCAACGCACGCCGTTGCTATCATCATTTTTTTTTTTGCTGGGGATTTACTTCAGCATCAACGATAATATTAACAGCAACAACTTGTAATTCCATTTGCACACCTTTAAATATCTATTCAAAAATTCATACTACATTATAAAAATTTTTATGTGGAATATGTACAAATACTTTTTCAAGGAATGGACACAATCACGATTACAGCGTCAGATAGCAGGAAAGATGACAAGCGCACAAATTACCAATCAAATACCTTGAGCTCTGTATTGGAATGCGTGCGTTAATTTCAACGACAATACCTCAATCAAGTATGAAAAATTGAAGATATTATCACTGAAAGGCTCTTCCCCAAAAGCTACCATTTCTTTAGTGGAGTCTTGTCAATGGCAGACTCTTCCACTTTTCGAATTTGAGTGACTCTGTTTTTGATATCCGAAAAATTAGTTCGTATTTCACAGTGGTCACTTTTTTTGAGATGAGAGAGGATAGAGGGGCTCGGCTGCTGACATAAAATATTGCCCACGTATTCACTCAGCAGGGCCAACGCTATCAACACATTGGCAATACTCAAGCTCTTATTTTTATTGATCAAATAATGGAGCGACTTTGAATTAATCCAATTATCGATTGGCATATGCGATCTTGTTGTGTTTGTAATAAATGGCGCAACAATATTAGCCACTTCAGCGCACGCCAACAGCAGCAACACCCAAATATCGGCGCACAAACATCAGCCCAATATCTTGAAAAGATTGACAAATGAATAGAAGAGAACATGGATTGCGTTTCATGATCGTCATCATTATAATCATCGTTGCACTTGACATTGTCACGCACCGTCCAGCAGTTTCCATTGAGGAGCACACTATATGAAATCGTTAAGGATGCGCAAAGTCGTCACTTGTGTGTTTGAAGAGCCATAACCAAAGTAATATCGACAAACGATCTTTTTTTTCTTTTTAAAACAAATCCAACGATGGTATGGTCTTGGAATAATCTTTCTCATCTTTTTTTATCATCATCTTCTTGTTTGCTGGTCACCTTTGGCTTGAGTATCGCAAAAAGTAATCTACCAAATTGGAGCCATAGCAACATCAGGAGAATGGTTCCATGTGAAAGTGGTTCATTCGATCGCAATATGTGATTATTTCACATAATCTTTTTTTTTCCATTTCTTCGATTAATCCAATTGCTGCTGTGACGATACCATAATGTTGATATCGCTTTGCTTTGTTTTTTGTGTGGTATTTCCACGTCTTTCTGGGCCTTGATGCTGCCTGACTACGAACGAAAGCAACTTTTTCCAATCAAAAAAAATTTGAGGCAAGTATTAAATACTTGCGATCAAATATGTCATAAATTTGGCATTGTTTGTACTTCGCTTCACTCTTGCTTGACACCACAACCACCACTGAGACTTTCCAATTTCTTGATATTATCGCTGGGAACTTGCTATAGCACCAATGACAATGTAAATAGCAAAAACATGTCCATTCATTCCAAAACTTTGTTGATACGCAGTGGAATATCTATTACAATATTTCAAGTAACACATATCACATACATAAAAATAAATAACCAATATACGTATAAAGATATTGTGTTGAATATGCAAAGATCACACCAAATTGAACCACGATATCGGAAGAATAGTCCCATGTGTGAGAGTGTGCCCACCCGACCGCCATGCGTGATTATGTATTTCATAAACGTCCACTTCTTCTTTACCTTGCGTTTTTTCGGCCAATCTAGTCGCTACTGTTATTGCGATACCGCAATATCGATATCATTTCGTCGTTTTCATTTTGCGCGATATTATCAAGTCTTTTTTCTTCCTTTGTTCTTGACAAACTTGCCTTTGTAGTTGAATAGCACCAAGATCCAGATCGTCGCGATTGAGCAATGAGAATTTTTTTCAACGTTTAATGGTATACCGAATTCATTCGTTCTCGTCGCCCTTGTGGTAGGAGACATACTTTGGCATTGGCTAATAGTAGTGGTTGGAAATTCTCGCACCCATTGACATACGTACATCCAACAATTTTTGCATTGGCGATATATGATGATGGAGGATGCTATTTGTATTTTATCTTTTTATTTTTAACGCATTCGCTGTTGTTCTTCTTTCTTGCTTCTTGAACGTCATCCAACAAGTCACCAGTGGTCAATAGTCGATACAGTAAGCAGTTTGGTAAATATAATAGGCGCTTGTTACATAAATGCAAGGCACACAATTTCTTGCAGTGATGGAGTCGGAAAATGCAGCAAACGATATCTATTCACGAATCATTAATGCTCAATGTTGCCTGCGAGTTTACCATTCTTTCCATCAGCACGCGCATGATTCAAAATCCAACATTTGCGCATGTGCGCACTCACATAACCACTTTCAATTGTTGTTTTGAGTTGATAAAATTAGCAATCTATTTCCACTACGACCAGGTTTCCATTGTTCGTTGACACCAGTAGCTCGAAGTTTGATACCATCTTTGCTGTTAATTGTTGGCCAACTGTTTTCTTTTTTTTTTCCTTTAAACAAATCCAACTTGATAATATTATTTTTCTCTTCATCGTCATCATCCTTTTCCTCTCTTTCTTGCAGGTGTCTTGGAGTTTCGGTATAACTAAATTAAGCCACTCTTACATGTGATGATTCTCTCGATGTAGTGGTTGCTCCGGTCGCAACATCGATTATTTTCTAACAATGTTCAAGTTCTGTCCTTCTTCGTCTTCCACTTTTTGTTTTCTTGAGTACTGCCCAACACATCGTCCGTAGTTCATATCCGATCCCGGAGGCCGTTTGGCAAAGATAACAGGCGTTTATTCGATAAACGCAGGGCACAAATCTTGCAGCGATGAACTCAGAAAATGCAACTAGCTTTCTTCTCCAATGATTAACAATGTCCAATCTTCCACTAGCTCAAGGTTTCTCCCATCAGTATACATACTATCCAAAATTCAAAATTGCGAATGTGCGCGCGCTCACACAACAAGTTTTGGCATGAGTGTTCAGTCGCTGCGTTATCAAAATTAGCGTGATTTTCATAACGACTAAGTGTTCAATGCTCATTGGCGCCTATAGATCGCAGTTTGACACCTTCTTTGGTGATGTGTCGCGCCAATCATTATCCATAGAAACTCTTGTGCGCCTGTGTTAATGCCAAACGCTTTTTATAATTCTTCAAACTGCCAATGCTTGGAATCGCCACACTCGTTTAGAGTTTTCCATTGGGGTGATATGGAAAGTTGGTTTCACGCCCGCGAGTGGCGACTTTGCGCGTTTCTAGAAAAAAAAAATATTTCTATAGCAAAACTCAACAAAGCAATCTGACTGGTTATTTTTTTAAAAAAAACAAAGTCAAAGCGATACTTACTTACCATTTTTTTCTTCTCTTCATCCCCCTACTCACCACAATCTTTTTCTTCTTGTTTGTCGCTGTGTTGACAGAGTTTCGCGCAAATCCTCCACTAAATTAACCACTCTCAAATGAGACAATTCTCCCAATGTGGTGGTTTTCTCGATCGCTCTGAGTGGGAGTCTTTGGTTTCCACTTTTTTTCTCCTCGCGTTCCACTTCTTCTCTACCACCATTGAGACAGCATCTTTTCTACTTCGCGGATATTACCACTTCTTTCTTTTTTTTCTACCTGATGAGCTTGTTTTCATCTGGCGACACCAAGACCTCGACTGTCCGTGATTAGTCTTTTTTTTTTTGCGCTCACAAAATTAAATTCATTTCCATAGCAATTGATGTTCCATTGTTTATTGACGCCTGCAGATCGCAGTCGGGTGCACTCTTTGGCGATTTTCAAGTCAACAATTATTTGCAGATACTTGCGTGCTGACGTTGATTGCCGCCAAATTCTTTCCAATGTTTGGGTTACCAATGTTTTACATTGCCACATTCGTTCTGCTCCTTCCATTGTAGCAATCTATTGAACGTTAGTTCACGCCCGCGAGGCGACTTTGCGCGTTTTCAGAGATGGTGGGCAATTACTATAACAAAACTCAAAATCCTGCCGACAATTTTTTTTTTTTAAACCAATTCAACACGATGTAACGTCGGGATTTTCTTGTCCAGCCTCCTCATCCGAATCTTTATCTTCTTGCTATCTGGTGTCTTGACTGAGTCTCGCCACAACTTCTCCACCACTTTGCACGATATAACAATCATTTTTCTTTTTGGCGAACTTACTTTCTTCTCTGGCCACATCAACGTTCATCACATCAGCAACATATTCACGATCAAAAATCCAAAGTCGCGATATTTCCACAACTTATTTATTATCTTTGACTGGCGCGTTCTATGTAAAAGTATTGCATATGGAAACACGAAGTCTACACTCGCCACTAAATTGAGCCAATCTTATTTTTCTTTTTCTTCATTTTTATCACTTTTTTCCTTTGCTTTTTTCTATATTTTTTTAATCTTTTTTTCTCTTTTTGCTCTTTTTTTTTTTTCAAATTGCCATATTTTTTTTTTCATTTTTAATTCTTTTTTATTTTTTTCATTTTCTCATTCTTTTTCACTTTTTTTTCATTTTTCTAAAATAAATTTTTTATATTTTTTCACATTTAATTTTTTCACTTTTTTTCTAATCTTTTTACAACCTTTTCCCCTAATTTGCACATTTTTTTACTATCTTTTCCCAACATTTAAAAAAACAAAACAACATACTTTGACATGGAGCTCAAAGCTCTATTCTATTTTCATATAGTTTTTTTTCTTTTGCACGAGTAGGGGGGGAGGACAAACATTTTTTTGGATGGGGGCATGCCTATTCACAAACACAAGTATACTTTATTGAAAAAAAAAAAAAATAAAAAAATGAATAAACCTTTTAATCTTTTTTTGAACACGGGGATGGCTTCAACCCCGAAGTTTTCTTTGGATTTTGGACACGTATATATATTTTTTTTTTTGGACAGAGGGCTGTGGCTGTAATTAAAAAAACACACAATGTCATTATGTAAAAAAAAAAATAAAAAATAAAAAAATATATAAAACAAACCATAATTTTTCCTTGCGGAGACGGAGGGCCTTGCCCCATTTTCTTTTGTTGAAGGGGACGCAATGCATCCGAAAAAAAAAGACATTTTTTTTGAAGTGGACGACTGTTGAAAACAAACAACTTTTTTTTCAAGTTGATTATTTTAAAAAAGCAAAGAAAAAAGAGATACCAGTGGAAGAGGGTGCAAGCACCCTAATTACGAGCTGGTACGATAGACAGTGACAACAAAAAAAAAAAGACCTTTTTTTTCGTTAAGACATAAATGGACAACTCATAAATGTTTATTAAAAAAGATGTAAATTTGTAATTTTTTTAAATATTTTCACATTTTTTTACAAAAAAAATTTGAAAAAATATTTGTTATAATTTTTGTTGCATTTCTACAATTGTGGTTCCAAAAAACAGATTAATTGTGAAAAATTGAAAATTAAAATTGTTTTTTGGAATGATTCATTATTTTTCCTTTAGTGATGATTTTCTGTTGAAGAAAAAAAGTTTTCCCTTTTTAGAAAAAACTCTCTTGGACATTACAACTGTGGCTTTGACTCCTCTTCAAGCAACCTAACAAATCAAGATTCTACAGCATGGAACTCGCTCTTGAGAGTTTCTTTGCCAATGCTCTCCTCTGCAAAATGCAACAGCTGCCGAAAAAGAAAGAGAACAATCAATGTAAACTCAAAATAACACCATTCGAAAAAAAAATCTGTTATCACAGCCAAAACAAATACTCTTGTTTATTGTGGTCTCTCCTGACATTGGCAACATTCAAGTTGACATGTACATTTATCTTCACGCCAAGAGAGGACATCAATTTTTATTGTTTCATTCAATCTATTTAGTAGGATCATGTTTTTTTATCACTTTATTGTGACCAAGCTCATTTTAAAACATTTCAAATCTAATATTTTAATACATTGATTATCCAGAACACTCGTTATCTTATAGAAAAGGGTTCTGAAAAACAAAGCACAACAAAATTGGCAATGATTCAATTTGAGGTGAAGTTGAAAGTTCCTCTTTTTTTGGAATTACTGTCAATGAGAAAAATGTCTGAGAAAACAGAGGAAAACCACAGGTAAATGTACAAACTATCAACCAGATGATACTTGTCATGTAAATCTTCAGCAGCAAAAAATAAAGCGACTTAATATTGCAACAAAGACATTTACACAAATTATAATTTCTGAGCATTCCGGGGGGTGGGGATCGAATTAACAAATTTTTTTGTGTAAATGATGAAAAAGTGGTCACTAAGGGGAGAAACAACGTATACAATAACCTATCAAAAACACGTCTTTTTTTTCTAAAGCTATGATCTCTTATCAAAAAGATACAATTAAAAAAAAAAAGGGCTCTCCCATAGAATCTCCAACAGTGAAAAGAAGTAAACTTGAACGTCGACAAAATTTGCAATTGTTTTTAAAGTCAAGATCCTCCAAAACAGATTTAACGAAAAAAGGGATCCTCGAAAAGAAAAACATGACACCACAATTGCAACCAGTGGCGGAAACGCTACAGCGACGGCTGAGTGTGCGTCAAGATCGCAGCATAATCCAAAAGAGAGGTATCTCGAAACTGGCAGAAGAATTGATGATAATGATAACAGATTCTGAGAATTTTGCGCAGCTGGACGAGCAGAATGAAGAAAACATTGCGACAAAGAGATACTACGAACCGGCCCCTTCGTATATCTTTTCAAATGAATTTATAAACAAAGCTGCGTTGGACCAAATAACAAAAAGCTATTCCACCATTCACAATCGTCGACTCATCAACTTTGACGACGACACACATGTAGACAATAATGACGTGGATCAGCCAGAGACTTGTATCTGTCTACAAACAAATATCTTTGTAATACTTCGAGTACCACTTCTAGACATTGCCATATGCATTCACTTTTGCAAGTGGCGACTTTGCGCGAGTTTCCAAGCGTAAAACGAAATCCATGTAATTCATTTCAATAAAGCAGGCCTACTTGTTATTTTTTTATTTTTATTTTTTTAAACAAATGTAACGCGATAAAATTTCGTAACGATCTTTTTCTTCGTCTTCATCTTCTTGATGATATCTTGTGAGTTTCGCAGGCCAAATTGAACCACTCTTGCATGTGATGGTTCTCCCAAACAGTGGTTTGCTCGATGTCCATGTGAGTCATTTTTTTTTTTTGACAACGTCCTTACTTTCTTCTTACTCGCCTTCAACTTCTTCTTTCTCCAGTCGCTGCAGTCGTCGCTATGATATAGTATCGACATCTCTTTCACTTTGCGTGCTATCACTGTTTTCTTTTTTTCTCTTCTTGGCAGTTTGATCCCATATGTGGCGGCACCGAAGTCGAGACATTGTTTGAGATTGGTTTGAGAGAATTTTGCTACAATGTTCCAACTCATATCGTGATGTTTTCCAATTACAAGTCCATATGCTCTCTTTGATATGTGATGATGGACTACTTTGGCCTGGCCGAATAAATGCTAGCATTTGCAATGAGTGAGCACACTATTTGCATATTTTTTTTTATTAGGATTATTCGTTGTCCAGCTTTTTCCTTGCTTATTTGAGTGGCATCCAACAAGTCTTCCTTATTCCATACTCGATCACAGAGACAGTTCGGTACAGATAATATGCGCTTGCTCGATATACGCAAGGCACACAATTCTTGCGACAATGAAATTAAAAAACAACAAGCTATTTTCTTTCTTGCCAAATCGACAATGTCCAACGTCACACACGAACTCAAGATTCAAATCCAAGTTGCGAATTTACGCACACACGACTAGTTTCGGCATGATCTATGCGTTAATAGAATTATGGTCATTTCCATAACGACCAAGTTTCACTTGTCATTTGACGCTGGTAGCTCACATTTTGACCCCCATCTTTGGCGCATTGCCACGCGAATTATCCACGGACTTCTAATGTTACGAGTTGACATTGACAGACATTGCCAAACTCGTTCTGCGTTTCCATTGGCGCGAGATGTTTGAAGTTTGTCCACGCATGCGAGTGGCGAATTTGCGCGTTCCGGACATGAAGATCATATCCAAATTTAGCTAAGATTGCCTGCTTTTTTTTTTAAACAGACCAGACGCGATATTGACTTGTTTTTTTCTTCATTATCTCCATTATTATATTCTTCTTTCTAGTGCTTGACGTGAGTTTCGCAAAACTACTATCGGATACCAACGACGGAGTTAAAAAAACGAACCAGATTTTTCTTTCTCGCTGCATCTATCTATTCGCCAATGTCGATCGCGCTCCTTATAATCGCATACTCACAACCAAAAATTCAAACTTGAGAATACGCTAATGTATATGCAGTTCAAATGAGCGATCGGTATAATATCTCGATTGCGTTTCAACGTCCATAAAATTGCACCACCACACAACGATCGATTTCACTTGTTCGCAGGTGGTCTACAAACTTCTCCACAACTTGAGCCACTTGCGCAGGAACTATTCTTTGGCATCACGTTTTTCTCGCCTTCGTGCGTGTAACAGTACGCACACATTCCAAGTTTTAAGGAAATAACTTCCCTTTTTTTACAATTTCTTATTTATTTTTTATTTTTTTTTTTTTCTTTTTTTTTTTCTATTTTTCTATTTTTTTTTTTATCTTTATTCTTTTTTTCTTTTTCTTTTTTTCCTTTTTCTCATTGTCTTTTTTTTTTTTCAGAGTTTGTGGTCTATTCAAAAAAACAAAACAAAATCACTTTTTTAAGTTGAAAAATAA
>ASPP01029302.1:0-23374 GCA_000512085.1 Reticulomyxa filosa
CTTTTAACTTATGTTTTTTCTTTTAAAAAGCTTTAGAACACACAAAATACGACGTCGATTTATATGCTGAGTTGGGCTTAACCATATATTTTGTGGAATCACAAGCAACATGTTTTATTTCTTGCATTCGACTAGCAGTATGGACTGGTCAACAGTCTAGTTTAAGTTTTAATATATTCTACGTTATCTGTTTTTAAAAATATATGTTGAAGGCTTGCAATTCATAGTCTATTTAAACTGCATATAAGGTACTAAAAAGTAGTCTTATGATTTCATTACTCATTCAACGAACAAATGACGACGCATGAAAATAAATTGTTAAAGTTAGTTCAAGCTTTAAATAATTTTAAAAACGTTGAAATCGACTACGAAATTTTAATAGTTTTTTAAGAACAATAGATTATATCTGATTAAAATAAAAAACGTTCTTGAGTTCCCACAATTTTTGCAGACATTTTGCTAAAATAACAGCGTCAGTCAAAGCCCCATGCTTCTCTGATCTGTCGCAATCAACTTTTAAAAAAGATGCCATATCATCTAATTTATATGATTTTTTGCTGTGACAATTGCGGTAATACTTCATCGTACAAAAGACATCTTGCTCATCAATGAATTTCCATTTCCATTTTTTGTGGGAGTCGCTCGAATGTAGGAGCTCAATACCTTGATTTAACTTTTTCATATCAAATTTAGAGTTGTGCATTACCATCAAAGTAGGATGATACACCGTTGCTTCGTCCAGATTATCGCTGCTGCAATGAAAGCCTTTATATATATATGTATGCATACATATATTGTGTATCATTCTCAATCTCTTTGCTCGGTTGTAATGGAAGGCAATTGGAAATGAAGACGTACATTGATAAAACAAATAAATATATGTATATGTATACAAAGGAGTGCACATGGTTTATGTACACAAAGCAAAGTAACGGAACATGGTCTTTGCAAGTGAACAAATTCCAGAAAGCATTGCATAGCGGTGCGCAAATCCTTGCCATTGGCATCTAAAAAACTTTTGGAAAGCTTGTGAATTTTATATGCGTGAGGATTAATCCACCCATTCCAAGGCTTTACGTATTCGTGAAATTGCCATGAGGTTGTTTGGCCATGCATTAACTCCACACAGCCGATTTCCAAAATATATTCATTGTCTCTCAAACCTGCTGTTTCTGTGTCCACGCACAATATACGGTATCCGTTCTTGTTTGGCAATCTGTTCTCGACTATGGCGTTTAGATCCAGAAGAGCCATTGCTTTTTCCAATTCAGTGTCTTCTTTGAAGTCTGTTGTGTGGTGTGAGGGTACTGCGTTCTTTTCTTTGTATTTGCTGTTTTTCAATGAATGTGCTTGCGTTCTGGGAAGGTTCTGGGAACGTGTCTGTTTTCCTGCAGCGAACGCTGGTAATATACGCTTTTGCAGGATATCGTTTGTGTCATTTTTTTCAGGCTCTTCTTTTTGTTGTGGCTGTGGTTGTGGCTGTGGTTGTGGCTGTGGTTGTGGCTGTGGTTGTGGCTGTGGCTGTAGTTGTGATTGTGGCTTCTCCTCGTTTAAACTCAATAAGTCTAGTGTTGCTGTTTCACATTCCTCAGAAAACTTTTTGTAATGCTTAAGTATTTTTACCTTTATTTGCGTCAACACAAAAGCAAGCAAAAACGTAGATTTTTTACTATCTCTTTTCTTTTTTTAAACTGTTTCTATTTTCAGGTTTGGTGAACTTTCTTTGTTTTCTGCTGTGTCGCTTGCTTGATATTCCTTCCCAAGTTCTTCTGATGGATGATCATTCTCTACTACTGCAGTGGATTTTAGAGTGTTTTTATCTTCCATGTTGTCCACTGCTGAAGATTCGCTTTTTTAAAAACGCAACTGTTTCCCCAAAAAAAAGGCAAAGAACGCCTGTTGTAGTTGTTCTTATTAGTTAACGTACAGTTACAAAGATATACAAAATTTTCAGTATAAACAATTGTACTTTCGCTTTTTGGCTAGGCTTTTCCATATTTTCAAATGAATATCTTTTTAATTTGTCATTGAAATTTACTTCATATACCTTGTTTAAATTTCAAAAAAATATGAACAATAGCAAGTTTCCATTTTATAAAAAAAGAGTGAAAAACATTTTAAACTAGTTTTCCCTCTTTTAAAAAATTCTTCCTTTGTTCTTTGGGTTGTTGTTACAAAGTGTTTGGTTGTTCCAATAAATACAAAAACAAAATCACTTAAAATGTTTGAATGCACATTAATTCAAGGAGAATTGTTCCGCAAGTTGATAGTGTCAATTCAGGACTTGGTTCAAGACGGGAACTTTATGTGTGATTCGAACGGAATTTCGCTGCAAGGGATGGACAGCAGCCACGTGGCACTGGTCGCCATGGCATTGAAAAAAGAAGGATTTGCGGACTACCGATGTGACCGAGATGTAACATTGGGAATAAACTTTGCGAATTTGGGCAAAATATTGAAATGTATGGGATCCAAAGATCGTTTGTCCATTCGAGCTCAGGAAGAAGGTGACAGTGCATTGTTCGTATTTGAAAGTGAAGATAGCAATCGAATGAGCAATTTTGAACTGAAATTGATGCAAATCGATCAAGAGCAATTAGGCGTTCCGGAAACACAATACAAAGCTGTTATTCGAATGCCAAGCTCTGAACTTCAACGAATTTGCAAAGATTTGTCTGCCATTGGAGACACCGTGTCGATCAGTGCCACCAAAGAAGGAATTAAATTCAGCGTTGGAGGTTACAAATAACACTTTTTTTTGGAAAACACTTTTTTTTGATGAGTTTGGCAAAAGTAAAGTCCGACGTGTCAGCGTTTTTACTGAATTTTGTTTGTCGGGAATTGAAAAATAGGCGATATCGGTAGTGGTGATATGACATTGCGACAGAGTGACAGTGGAGAAGTTGATGGTGACGATAGTGAGAAAATAATGATTGAGTTGGAAGAACCGGTCCAGCAAAACTTTGCCTTGCGTTATCTTAACAACTTCACAAAAGCTTCTTCTTTGAGTTCAATGGTGACTTTGTCCTTGGGTACGGATATGCCTTTGGTGATTGAATACAAAATGGACAACCTTGGCTATATCAGATACTATTTGGCTCCCAAAATTGATGACGAAGCTTAAACACTTGTTTTTGATCACAAATCGAACAAACAGTTATCGATGAGTAATAAAAGATTCGGTTTATAACTGCAAGGGAGGAAAAATAAAAACAAAGTGTTGCACGTTTTTTTTTCGTTGATGGATGTGTAGGATTTTCAACACATTTGTTATTTAATTTAATCAAAGTTTTATTTTGACTTTTTTCGCCTTCTCAGAAGGCACGAATCGTGCTAATTCTTTTAACAAATTTTATTTAGGCTAGGTGGAATAAACATGTTCACATTATAATGGTGAAACTAAATTTCGAATGAAGTTAAGTGGAACTTTGCAAAAAATTTAGTGTATAAGCAGATATCTTTAACTAAGTTATTACTAGTTTAAATGTTCATACTATTTTCGCGTGCTTGGTGTGGGAAATTTTAACAAAAATAATATTTGTTTTGCTTATTTTCTTGTGTTTACTTCATTTACTCGTTTATTGAAATATGTGGGAAAAAAAAGATATTTCATACATCTATCGATAAAATCTTAGATCGTTATCAAAATTTATTTTGTTCTTAAAAAAAACTTGAAATTCCGATCTATTTTAACAGTATACACCACAAAGTATTTGTTTTGCATACACATAATGATACAATATTAACATATGTAGGGTAAGGCCATATCTAAGTGTTAAGCGAACAGTGAGTCCCCAGTGAGTTAAAACCTTCTTCAAAACTCACTTTTGTCTTGTTTCTTTTTACTCTTTTCTTTATTTTGTTCCAATTATTGTTGTCAATTTATTTCTTCTTTACTGAAATCGATTTCCGAGCTAAGTTCATTTCGTACACTTAGTCTAGCTCACTGTTCCTGCACACATTATATTAACTTCAACATATTGTAATGACTATTTTTGCGCAAAAATTACATATCGTGTGTAGCAGACTTGCTTCAAAATTGTTATATTTTTCATAACAATATTAAAATTTGTTCTTTTACATTGCCTTTCTAACAACCTGCAGTTACAAAAGTCATGAAACATGAATGATATATATGAATACTTCAATTTTCTTAAAAAAATTAACACTTTAAAATTTTAAAAATTTACATAAATCTTCGGTGGTTCAAAATATATTTTACTTTTTTGTCACTTACAAATATTTTATTTTTTCTTGTTTATTTTTACGAATTTTTTATATATTAATTTTAACTTTTTAATGTATTTTAGTTTATCGTTGTCGTTGAATATTGCTTTTTTTAAATATTGTTTGCGTAGACCATCATTTTTGCTTAGTTATTTACTTTTTTTGGCGGTCATAATATTTTCCACTTAAATTTTCTTGAGCCAAACATTGCCTGTTACCAGATCGAACAGCTAGAATATTCATTATAGATACCTGGATAACTTTGCTGTCTGAATTCTGGCTGTAACTTATTGTTATTTTTGACAGCGTACCAAAAAAATAAAAATCATATTTTGTGAGAATTGTCCTCGTGCAGTACTTTTAAGAAAGGGTATAAAGTTTGAAAAATTCAATAATCAATTGGAAGTGATAATGTGGCCATTCAACAATAAAGATAAGAAATTAGAGCAATTCTCTTCTGATAAATGTGATGCAAAAACACGGTTCAAGGCATTAATTTCAATTCAAAGTTCGATCAGCAAAAAACTCGTTTTTTTTGTTTAACAAAAGCATAAGACGGATATGTATTTCTTGAGCACCGTGAAAAGGTCTTTTACAAAAGAAAGAAAAAAAAAATACACGTAGAGGATAGTGGAAACAATGCTGAGCGTAAAAAGTGGCACGAAGCAAATTGTCGCCAGGTATTTAATGTGTGTCGAAGCGCTTTAGAGGAATATGCAAAGAATCCATCAAAGAAAGGTGTCACTCTGAGCATTTTTTTTTTTTTTTTAACAAAGAGGGGAGGAGGGGTGCGTGTATGGAACATATGCATATTGATGCAATATATTCAAACTAGCATATTCTTCATTAAAAAAAAAAAAAATCCTTTTTTTTTTGTTTTGTTGTAACAAAAGATACGAACTTTGAAGATCCACAACGAGTGTGCGATATAATAAACTGCTTGACAACACTTTGCCAAGACATTGCAGAGTTGTTAGCACAAAAATGGAATGTGAACGCAAATACGGAATTGCTGACGAAACTGTTGCACTATCAAACGAATGAGCAAATCCGCTACGATGCCATTACACTGGCATTTGTGATTATCAATGGCTGCAAAGACAAAGCTGCGCCCAAATATGTGCAATTACTAAAACACGCCATCGATTTTACATGCTTTTGCACCGAAGGTGGCTTTATCCAATATGAAAAGAATTTCAAGCAATATTTGATCATTTGTATGTGGTCATGACAGAGCAATTACATTCTTTTTTTCTTTTTTTTTTTTCCACACACAAGCCCCCCCCCCCTTCCTTGCCCCTTTTTTTTTCTCTTTGTCCATGTTTTGTGCTACGCTGATAAGAAAATTGATGCAAGCAAATAATGAATAATGAAACACAATGAAAAGCACCAGAACCAATTCCATGGACTCGAAAGGGACGCTCGAATCAACAGCACGCTCTGAAATTGCTAAAGAGGATACTCGAGTTAGCACTACAGAGTAGCGATTTTGATTTCTGGTATGGATTTTTGGTCGACCATATCTATCCGCAACTGTTCCATCAGTGCACTTACGATTACCAACATCTCGTCTTTAACTCCAAAGACGACGATGAGAAAGCAAGTTTTGTCTTTTTATTTTTTAACAATACAAAAAAAAAAAAAAGAAGAGGTGGAGGAGGGGGGTTGTTGGATAGGTCCAGGTAAGAGTTTTTTTTTTTTGGAACAAAAAAATTTAAAAATAAATATGAAATGTGGACACTATTTTCGAAACGAAAACATAAAATTAGAAGAGATAGCGAATGTCGAAGCGTTCGGCTTTGGGAGTGGCCCGCCTCCACCGGATATTTTAGCAGCGCTTGTTGAGTGGCTGTGGACAGTCATTCAGAACGAACAGAAATGGTCCAAAATATTCAAAACGGAATTGCAAATGCGCTATTTCATTGAGATTATTTACAGAACCTTTGGGTTGCCGTTGACCATGAATAGTACCATCCTTCGAATATTGCGAAGCATTGAACTTTTTTTTTTGGTATGCGTTTTTTTTTTTTTTTTTTGTAATGTGTTATTGGTGAGAAAAAAATGATACGTTAAAAAAAAAAAAAAAAAAAGGGGGTTTAAAGTGTCGGATGAACCGAAATCAAAGTATCAAGAATATTGTCGAGAAGTCTTTGAACGAATGGAAGTGATGTTGGAATTGGGAGTTACAAACCCCACACAATTGCAGACAAAACTCCAATTGAGTGCATTTGTAATTTATTTGTATCGCATTGCAGCAGGACAGCCCTATGTGGATTGGGAATCCCAAACCTGGGAAGTATTGATACGTTGTCAATTATCGCCTGTGCTTAAAATTGTTCAGAGCCATACCAAAGACAAGGATACTTTGTCCCAACTCGTCTATCCTCTGCTTCATGTATGTGTGCTCTTTCTGTACTTGTATATGTACATTTTCCTCGAAAAACAAAAAATTGTAATGGTTTTCTGCTTTCCAGTCTTTGTTTCGATCGTTGGTGTTATGTACAATTTCCGACGCGGAAACCGGTAACCGCATGTTTGAATTGATAGTGAGAAACATTGGGAAATTAATGAAGTATCCACCATTTGTTATTGTGTGGAGAGTTTTGTAAACGAGGAGGGTACATTTCATTCGTCGTTGTTGTTCACATGGAAGAGACGATTTTGAACAAAAGGGGGGTGCATAATTTGGTTATTATTTGCCAAAGAACCAAAAAAAAAAAAAAAGAGAACTACAACAATATTTTTTATGGAATGTATATAAAAAAAAAGGAAATGGTGCGCACACTGACAGTAGAGATGCTACGAGTTCATATTGAAACAACTCTCGACGAAGAGGATGGTGATGACTCAGGAAACTCCAGTCGGCCAAAAGCACAAATTTATCGACAGTCGAATAGAACAGATAACAGCGAAGTCCCGGCATTGTTCCTGGACCGTGCTTATGCAGACTTTGACAAACAGCCGTTTGAAATTGACGATCGATGTAAAGAAATTAACGTGGATGTCTTTGACTTCAAAGTTCTTTTTTGTTTATTTTATATACATATGTATATGTATATACGTGTTTTTGTTTTATTGCAAAGCTGATTTGACTTTAATAAAAAAAAAAAAGTGTACGTAAACAAAACAAAAAAAAATTGCACATAAAAATATTTATATAAATGTTTAAAAGAAAACGAAAAAGGATTTTGAACAAGTGTTTATGATATGGGATCGTGTGATTCATCTGTTCGGTGATCCGAGCAAGAACACAGATGACGTATCGCGCTCTTTGCATTTGGAAGGATTTACGGACGCGACGAAGCTGTTGATAATCGCGTTGTACAGTGTGCCAATGTCAAAGGCACGACGAGTGAAAGAGAATCTGAAACGATTGAAACAAACCACAGGGATTGGAAGTTCCACCTCGTTGCTAAGTAGTGCATCATCATCGGAACGTTCGTTGCCGGGATCGACCACCGACTTGCTGATCAGCGAGAAACGCGAATACGGGTTTTCGTTCTCCACCATTCCAATTCATATCGACATCAATGATTTGGAACATGTCAATCCAGCAATTTTCGATGTGTTGCCATTGCCACCTCGTCACTTGTTACCACAAGGAAACACATTGGCCCGGCTGTTCGCACCATTTCTGTTCAATTGCTGTTTCGATCTGTTGAAAAAGGAGGGATTGGAACAGCAACTTCGACAGGACGAGTTTGACACGGCCTTTCAATGTCTGGCCAATATTTTTTTCACGCCTTCGGAAGTTGCGTTTGAAAGTGAAATCTTGGCCCAATTTTACAATTTGGTTTTGAAGAGCTTGCAGGGTCCATCACTGTCGATCCGCAACATTGTCATTCGTGAGTGCGCCAAAGGCTGTCTGTTTGGAAAAAATCTCCCCGGTTCACACGTTCTGCTCTCGCCCTTTGTGGACTTGATTGATAACTGCTGCAATGCCGAAGACAAGCCCAAGAACAACAAAACTGACATGGAGTCCAATGCCACGGAAGATATCACCGATCTGTTGACTATCGCTTCGTCGCTCATCTCCTCCGCCACGCATTTCAGCACCTGCAAAATCGTCAATTCCCAAACTAAAGCCAAAGCTAGTGGTGCCAGTGCGTGGAAATTTACCGATTTGAAACAAATCTTTCTTCAAGCTTATAAAAACGCTTCCGAAAAGCAATTGGAGGCAAAGCCTGATTTCGCAAATTTGGTCATTTCTGGGTATTTACACACATACATGAATATACAAATATGTATATATGTATATATGTATATATGCGTGTATATATTTTTTTTAAATTATTGTTCACATTATTAAAATATATATTCATATATAAAGGTTGACACTGATAATATTTGATGAACTGGCATCGACAAGAGACGCCAAAGTGTTGAAAACAGCGTTGCGATGCATAGTAAGCTGTACGAATCCAAAGAAACTATCGTATGGCATGTACGCAGCACGTGCGTTGGATGGACTGTCGACTGTGTGTGGACAATTGGTGGAGATTGATCAAGACCTTGTTGTCGACACCATGTTCCCGAATCTCGTGAATCACACCATGGAATTCTTGAAGTTAACAATGGCAGCGACGGTGTCTAGAAGTCGAACCGTCTGTCAAGTCGCGTCCGATCTCATTTTCTGTCTGTTGTCTTGGATATTCAATTTCCCACCATCGCTGTTACAAAACGGAAATCTGATTGGCGGCGTCTTGGAAGTGCTTACCTATGCCTTGCAGAACCTCCACTCCGTTCCGGAGGGCAAGAAACTTCACGAACTGCCGCAGACACAACAATTAGTAGTTAAGTAAACTGTGTTGCAATGTTCGTTGGACGAGACAACAAAAACACACCAATTGACAATTGATATTTTAACCAATAACAAAAAGGTGCATGCTAAAACGGCAATATTGTCATTGTTTAATTATTTGAACAACTATCCATTGAAACACGATGTTGGTGCGATATCCAGTAATGCACCCGATGTAAAGTCACCACAAGGCCTGTATCTTGTGAATGGGAACCACTCGATCGTCAATGTGTGCGATGGATACGTGTCACATGAAAGGGGTCCGGAGCGAGGCGTCCGAATGGTCGTTCGTGACGACTCGGGCAAATACTGTTGGAAGTTCACCCCGTGCAGCATTCGCGCACGACTGAGTCACAAGTTGGGACAGAGCAAAGACAATGCCAATAATAACAACAACAACAATAACAATGGCGGCAAAAAGCCTTTGTCCAATGACGGCAATGTCGAGACGCAAAAAAAAAAGACCCCCATTGGCATTGAAGAATCCAAGTCCGAGATTGTTTCACGTGTCAGCGTCCATTTGGACGACAGTGACACCCATGACGAAAGGAGAGAAGATATTCGTTTTCAAATCGAGCACATTCATCAAAGTACCTTGGAACGATTGCAGTCGCTACGTTTTGTAATGCACACAATTTGTACATACATCTATTTAAAAAAAAGAACAGTACACACACACACACATACTTTCTCTTTCTTCTCGTCATTTTGATAATTGCGTTTAACTCTTTTTCAACAGCCACTCCACATTTGGCCCAGTATTTGAAGGACAAGCCTGCATTTGATTACGACTTGGGATCTCAGACGGATGGACTGATGCAAGTATTGCAATACATTGGTGGCAAGTTGCATGAGCCAGACAAGTCGGATACTGCAAGAACGAACCAAACAGAACATCCACTTTCATCGACTCCCACCACTACTGATGGCCAAAACGATGATCATCGCGACACTACTATCGAGATTCCTGACCACGTCGCATTGGAAAAGAGTAGCAACTCCAGTGATGCAAGCAAGCACAAGAGATATTCCCGATTCGGTGCTTTGCCCGCAGGAACTTTGACAGAACAAGAACGCAGTAAGCTGTTTTCACAGCTGTCGGCTCACGTAAGCAATCACATAAGGACTAACTTACATACAATATTATATACATACATATATACGCATGTAAATAAATAAATAAATATATATATATATGTATATGTATATATGTTTATATACATATATATATGTGACATGCTTGAAACAGGAAACGGAAGAAAAACAGTTGAATGACAAATCGAAAGCCACTCGAGATAGACAGTCGAAAAATGCGCACTCATCCGATCCGAATGTGAACAAAACAGGTGAAATAATGGATTCGCAAACGACTCCAACAAACTCTGCCAGTAACTCACCAGTGTTAACCGGAGACTCGTTATCGCACGAGGAACATGCGACTTCACTCCACTCGGCGCAAAAGATGAATGAGTTAGACTTGGATCCTTATCCACAAGAGGCCATTACTTGTCTAAATCAATTCGACTGCAGTCGCTTCTTATTTTCCCATTTGGGCTTACTCACCCCTGGCCAAGCCATTGGCGTCGGCGATTTCACCTTTTCGTTTCTCGAAACTCGAAAGCAAACGGGACAAATGGTCGCGTCCGATCGCAATGACGCTGCATTGACCCGACATACCATCAAGACAGTGTCGCGAAAGGAAATACAACAAATACGTCAGAACGTGCCACGCACTCGTTCCGATGTCGGAGCCCCGAATACCAGTCTTCTTTTTGAGTGGGAGAGAGTCCTTGGCAAAGTGGACTTGGAAAAGTATCAGAGCCAATTGAACGAAGAAACCCTGGGTGTTATTGCCACACAAGAAGGTGAAACACTCAATAAACGTTTGGACTTAATGGACCGGGCTCAAAGCACTACGTATGTTTGTTTTTTTCTATTACGTGTATGTGCACTTGTTCTGAAACAATGTATATACATATATATATATATATATATGGATGGGCCCTGTGGTGATCAGACGAGAATTCCACAAAATTGGAGTAGAATTTGTTGGGCGTGATCAAGATCAACAGCGGCTGATTTTAGGAAATAACGAAGGTAGCTATTGTTATGAAAAGTTCATTGACGACTTGGGTTGGTTGGCTGACCTAACTGTACATGAAGGGTTTGTAGGTGGATTAGCGGTCAGTTCGACAGGTAGGTTTGCGTGCTATTATGCTACTGGGACCTATGAGATGATTTTCCATGTTGCTACACGCATGCCTCCACGCGAGGGTGATTTGCAACATACCGAACGAAAACGACATGTGGGGAATGACCATGTCAATATTGTGTGGACTGAACACACACGTCCCTATTTGCCCGATACCATTTCCACGGATTTCAATACTGTTAACATTGTCATCTATCCTTTGCAAAATGGCCTATTTCGAATACAAATACATAAAAAAGATAACGTTGGCAATTTTGGACCATTGATCAACAATATGGTGGTTCGACAACACGTTTTGACTCCATTGGTGCGACTCACTGCTTTGGAGGCCAATCGTACTGTTCAGTTGAGTCATTAACTTGCCTTTTCTTGATTTATTTATTTTTTTTACTAAGTAAAAACACTTTGCATTATTGTATTTGATTGTTTGTTTATTCGCCGGTGTGCCATCATGGCAACCCCTTTCTAACATGACAGAACAAGAGATGTGAAATTGCGGCTGTCCTTCCGTGAGCGAAGAACAAATTTGGACGACTACTACAAGAAGTGGCAAAGAAAAGATGGCCCTTCCCTGTTGGCAGGATTCTTTCCGTCATTGATTCAAGAATAATAGTGAAGGAGAAGGAGTCATTCGTGTGTCTTTCCTTTCAACATCTTTCGTTCGAACGTTTTGTCTTGGCTTTTGTTTTTCATTGTGATTTGATTTGTCTTTGTATTGTTAATAATGAGTATTGGAGTGAACACGCACTTTTCATTTTGATGGTTTGTAATCACGCTATTAAAAATTTTCTCTCATCAACCTCCCTTGTTTATAACTTCAAATTCCATTTTTTTATTGATTTTTCTTTAAACAGTTCCCTCAAAAAATTATTATTGTCTTAAACATTTGCTCCGAAATATATCATGTGAGTATCGTGAGCTGTTCCTAGCACATTTTTTCTTTTTTTTTTAAAAAATGAACAATTAGAATTAATTTCGATGCAATTTTTCATTTGCTCGATTTCAGAGTTGAAACATTCTTTGATACTAGTCAGTTTAAAATTATAATTTTATTTGCAAAAATTATTTTTTTGTGTAAGAGGGAATGGAAATTGAACTCTCAAAACAGCCAAATATTTCTATTATACCGTATTTAATTAATTAACTCCCATTCTTTGCCACAAAAAAAGAGAAATAATGACTTGGAAATCGTTGACAACGAATTATGGAACAAATGAAGTGTATTTTGTAGACAACAGCATGAGTGACTGTAAAAAGAAAAAGCATGTAGACAACGTGGTATATTTTGGTGGGGACGTGCAAGATAAATATATGAATATGATGAAGCAATATGGGAACACACAAGAAGAGCAATACGTAGCATACGATTTGGAGTCAACAGCGTCGATATTAAGCATGAAATTCCCATACAGCAAAATTGTGATAATCCGCCCGTGTGTATTCAACGCGTACATTAGCGTCTACGAAAACTTTTTGCATAAAGTGAACAAAAAAAACGGCGAAAACATTCCGACATTCAATGATATAGAATGTCAAAACAAATGCAGCCAGCATTTGTATGAGCTGTTGGATAGTTTGAATATGGTCAAATATCCCATCCATTTGATTGGGTTCAGTCGAGGTGTGGAAGTGCTGACCCAATTTTTGTACGAATTCGAGACGATTCAAAACCAGCATAAGTGTAACGGCACGATGTCATTGCTGGCCTACCATATCCACGCGTTGTATTTCTTGGACGGAGGAAACGGAAGCATTAAAGACACATTGCCAATCAAAGAAGCAATTGTTTATAATTTCCTGAAGCAATGGAGTGTCGGACAATTTGATCCACTTTTGTCGAGTGATGATGAGGAAGACCATATGCACGACAGCGACAATGACAATGACAATGACAATGACAATGACAATGGTAATGACGATGATGATACTATTGCGAGTGATGTAGATTCTGTTATCAGTACTGTCATTGCTACTACTCCTATCACTACTCCAACTACTCCTACGACTCCAATTACAACAAATGTCATCACTACTACTACTACTATGATGACGACGACAACACAAACAATAACAACCACAGATGCAACTACTCCAACAATGGATACTACCACTAGTACTCCTCTTTACGCTTGCTGCACCCCTACAGTGGACAGTACCGCCTCGGACGACCTCTGTTATTGCGCAAAAGCGCGGAGATCGGAAAGGAGCTTGTGTTTCAATATTTATGGGACGAGTTATTTGTGGAATGAGACCCGCCATCCTTGGATTAAGGAGGAAAAGGAACAGTTTGTACAATTGCTACAAAATACGAAGCAAAAGCACACACGTGTCCCCTTGCATCTCCATGTCCATCAATGGAGTGAACAAGAGCTAAATCAATCCATTGTTCAATTTCTTTCTCCCAAAAACTGTGATCGATTCATGACTCCTTTGCATCGACACTTTCAGGTTCTTCGCTTGTTTCCTGTTTGCCAACATGCTTTGAAATAATTTATTTTTCTTCTCTCCCTTCCCTCCTCCTCTTTTTTTTTGATCCACTCTCAGCTATACGTGCCAAAGAATAGTCACGTCTTTATTATTCTTATTGTTATTCTTATTGTTATTATTGCCAATTCGTTTGATGGCAATAATAATAGTTTGGTTTCTTTTTTTTTTTGAGTGATACTGGACAAATTCCAATAGCCCGCTCTTTGACTCTCTCTTCATTTCAATTAATTATTTGTACGTAGGCCGATAATATATGTGTGCGTACGTTATATATAAGATATATAATGTCTTCGTATATATGTTATCCTTTTCTTTTTTTGGTGTGTTTTTTTCGTTCATTTATCTCAAGCGCAACAGTTTGCTCAACCATTTAGCGTAATTTGTTTTCGACAATTTTCTTGAAGGTCTTTGTGTGTGTGCATGCATTGTTTAAAAGTTGAGTCATTTTTTAAAAAATTTATCCGTTTTGGTTTTGGATTGTTATTGTTGCCTGAGTAGTTAGCTTTTTTTTTTTGGAGTTGGAAAGCAACAAAGGTGATATAAAAAGAAGCAGCAATAACAAGAAAATCCTCTAGTGGAAATCTTTTTCATTTTTGAATCATTATTGTTTGTTATCCGTTAGTTTCACAATGTCTGGAGGTTTTTTTTGTTGACGAGAATTGGGAATTATTCGTTTTTTTTTTTGGTTTTTTTGGTATGTTTCTCGTTTTTTATTTGTTTGTTTGGTTGTTGTAACCTCTCCTTTTTGGGAGAGGAGAAAAGAAGCGGTGGAGGGTTTGTTAATTTGGTGATTGGTTTAAAAATTAAGTTTGTGAAGCAACAGCGAGGTGATGCAGAGTAGTGGAAAAGGAGGAGCTGAAGCATTGAGCATGAGGAATGTGTGAAAGATTGCTCTTTTTGAAAAAGCTGCTTTTTTAATATAAATTTTGTCTTGTTTGCGAGTTGTTGCCAAAACAATCAGCTGCGAAAGATTTTGATAACTACAATTCACCAAAAAAAGATCTTCCTAAAATTAACTCCTACAAACATTGCAGTTTTATTTAAGGAAAATCAAGATTTTTTAATAATATAGGACAAAATTTATGGCACATGAAAAGTACAAACATTTAAGTATTTTTTAGTTTGTTTTAATTTTTTTGGAATTTAAAGATTTGTTTTGTTTATTTTGCATCATGATAATGCTAGATATTTTTTTAGAATTGTTGACATTTGACTTGTGATGATTCTCGACAGCTTGACCTTCGTATTAGCTATTTGACTTTTTTATGATTTGTCTGTGGGTCTTTTTACTTATTTGTTACTTTGTGTTAAAGCTTTTTGTGTTATTTGAAAAATGTCAAATTTTAAAAAGATTTAATTTTTCCAATTTTGTTATTGTATTCAATTTATTCATTTTTAATTTATGGTTTAATGTCAAAAAAAGTTTTGCTTTAAAAAACTGATATTATTGTATTTTTAGCATTATTTTAATCAAAATACTAATGCAAAAAAAAGCAAAATTAAACGAATTACAAAAAAAACATTTATAATTAAAAATGAAACGTATTTTGAAACATTCTAGATATTTTTAAAAATATTGATAGGATCACAAGGCTACTTTATATATTCAAATCTTCTTTGCAAATAATCAATAATTGATATATTATTTGTTTTGAAATTAAACCAAAAACAATTGAATAAAGTATTAC
Source organism: Reticulomyxa filosa (assembly GCA_000512085.1). Lineage (NCBI taxonomy): Eukaryota > Foraminifera > Reticulomyxidae > Reticulomyxa > Reticulomyxa filosa. The sequence continues at coordinate 15,416 of ASPP01029302.1, forward strand.
TTGAACCTCAAAAAAAATAAGCACATTGACTAATATAAATTATATTGAGAAACAAAAAAAAACTAGTTCTGTTCTTGAAAATAGCCCAATGATTGACACGAATAGCAAAAAGGAGAAATGAAAATGTACTTCTGAGAATATTTTTGTTAAGATATACCTCTTTAATCATATTGAAAAACATGGTGGTTTCATTGTGGCAATAATCGAAAAGTGTCAAATTGCATGTTTTCAAGTTTGGACAGAAGAATCATCAACATGATTTGTAATGACTTTTGGAATAGCGATTTGATCACCATTTTGGTCAGCTTCACGAATTTCACTTAAGTTAATATGATCAACATGTTTATCAGCTGAAGTTACAAACAAGTGGGGTGATTTATTATAGTTTTTGCTTTTGTTCGTGCTGGTATTTGTTATATCTGTCTTTGTTGCAACCTTGCCCGATCGAGAAGCCAGAGTTGTGTTAATTATACCAGCTCTTTTATTTAATGCTTTCATGCAACAGCCAAATAGGGTATTGAAAACTATATCCCCAAATTTGAATGCGCACAACATGCAAATACCTGTATATTTATCACGTATCACGCATTGTTATACATTTGATGTATGTTAAAAGTAATCTACAAAAGTCTATGTTCGTTCGATCAAGCAAAAAAAAAAAAGAGCATTCAAAAATACAACGTATACCATTGAGACAAATATCCCAAGGAATAGCCAAATATCCAACATCAGTTAAAGCTGCAGCAAATCCCAAACAAAAGACAGTACTGAATACAGAAGTGATAGCAATGACACAACTCCTTTCGATTTTGTATACTTTGTGTTGTTCGCTATGACTAATTGCCCCCAACGAAACCCGTCGAATGACAGCGGCGCTGAGCGGGTCCACACACACGTACAAACATATAGAAATGATGCGACTTAAGGGATACTGTGTGGTGTAAAAGACATGACAAAGAGAAACAATAGAATAAGTCTCAACAGACGAATGATATATCCATAAGACAAATACGTATTCACCAGCGACAAGCACAAGACACCCAATCCCAAGTATATTCTTTCATACCACGGCGGCCACCTTTGTGTGTCCATGCCCATTAACACGAACGAGTTTGACCGAACTTACACTCCTCTTTCAAGAAAGAAAGAAAACACTTGTAATGAACTACATACCCAGCGCATGTGTACAAAGATCGTCCATGAAATGGATTAAAATCTCGGACGGTCAATTGTGTAGCGCACATATTAGGAGTAGCACTCATGAGAGACACCAACACAGTATACAAAATACTACACACAGCCACCAACGTCCAATATGAGTATCGTTGCCAGCGTTTGATGTTAAATATCGTTTTTTGAAATGCAATCTCTTTTTTTTTTTTTTTTTTTTTGGCAACTAAAATAAATAAATGATGGAAACAAAACAAAGCCAACAGGATTACCTAATCGGGAAAACCAAAATAATTCCTATATATATATTTTTTTTTTTTTTGATCCCTCTTACATTTGCTTTTTTTATTGATGTATACGTATTTGTGGGTACAAATACAGGAACAGATAATGACACTTCTTAAATACCATGCTTAAATTTAATTCGAATTACAGTATGTGATTTTTTTATAATATGGCACAAATTAATGCGATCGTGCGTCGGGGTATGTAATGTAACAAATATATTTACATTTTTTTTTTTTTTGCGAATTGACTTGCATTGGTGAACGAAACAAACGAATAAAATAAAAACCTTAGGCTGTATAAATAACCACATCCCCAAACAACAGGCACAAAAAAGCGGCAGTAATAAGGTGCTTGAGTGGGCCATTCATAATATCGACCAAGAGTATAGTGCAACCCATTCATTACAATGTACACCGTAGAAAAGAGAAAATATGCAATGCAGCTGTATTGCAAGTTTCCTCGTTCCGATTGTTGCAACAAATGATATATTGTGTATAACATCAGCATCACTTGGATTGGAGTGACAAGCGAATAGGTTATTACTTTTTTTTAATTATCGTTGCAACAGGGGTTGAGGCTGCGTCCGAGAAAAGAATAAGGAAGAAAGGAGGGAAGGAAAAAGGATCACCTTGCCCTGTTGCGAGCACATTTTCAAAACGGCCTGGACAAATCGCGTCGGACATTCTGTCGTCACTGCAGATTATTCAAAAAAAGGAGCGCTGTTTTGAAGCTGGTTCAGTTTTTACTTTCAAACGTGACGGTATTTCATTTTTTTTGGAAATATATCGCATTTGAGGCAAAATGAGTTGTATGCATTACACCTATTAGCAAGTTCTCACATTACATAAACAAAAAGGGGTGTTGACGATTTTATGCTAAAAAAAAAATAATAATATGAAATTGACAGCCTTAGGACCAAGAGAAGATTGGGGTAGTGTGAAAATTGCCTTAGAGAAAAAGGAAAAGAAAGAAGTTTAAAACAAAAACAGAAGCAAGAGCCTATGCAACAGCGCATGACAGAGGGTGTGAAGGAAAAAAAGTTTGCTATAGTGTTTTGTGGCATGGATGCGTGTATGTATGTGAATAATGAAGTTAATAGAGTTAATAGGAGATATGTGGAACGAATTGAAAGAAAAGCAACACGAATTAAATCATTTATACTTACAACATTTGAAGCCCCCTCGACAGCTTCTCGATCAAATGGACAATTTTTTAGACGAATGTGACAATCTGTCACCTCCACTTGTCGAATTAGTAAGCACATGTTTGGCACTTTTCTTACCAAAATTCACTCCCCTTTACTCTGGCTGTCACTGATTTTTTCCCTTCAAAAAATCGATCAAACAAACAAACAAAGGGGACAGATTCGAAAAAGGATGAAATGGACAACATTCCATCAGTGCCAACTCATGAAGGTCAATATCCCTCTTTCAATCCAACTTTTGATGAAAAAGCAAGTATTGTTCAACTAAGAGTGAGCAAGTTGCATTCCCTATCTCAGCAAATTTTGTCAACCGATTTACCGGTGATATATACATATATAACTATTTGTAATATAGAAGAGAGTAGTTTTTTTTTCTTCAGAATGATCTTTTTTTGGTGAAACGAACAGCTAAACGATGAATACGAAGAAAATGAGGTGGAAGAAAATAAGACGGAGGAAAAGAAACAGAAATCACTCCATCGTGTAGACTTTGATTATGGATCTGCAGCGGCAGTGAGTGAAATGCAGTTGAAAACAGATTGTTATGAATGTGGATTTCAATTAACAAGGATGTTAGATCCAGTCAATGCAAATGAAGGCATTGGAATTGTTTGTAGTGGATGTGGTCGGTCCAAAGATGAGTTGCGGAGCACTGACTTTTATTATCATTGTACTGTTTGTGAATCTGTCGATTTGTGTATTATTTGTGTTGCAAGATGGTCTTGAAACATTTTTTTTTTATCCTGTATATCACTTTTTTCTTCTTCGGTTGTTTTGCGCTTGCCAAACGTGTTCATTTTTTATGAGGTTTTTCTTACATCCCCAAAAAAAGTTATTGGCCTACAGCGCCCAAAAGAACATCAACTTAAAATTTATTGTTAACTTGGTAAAAATTAAAAATATATTATATTTTTTCAAAAAAGTTGTTAGATTATAAATTTTTATCTTATTGAACTACAAAAATTACTTGCTTCCTAATCTCTTCAAAGCTTAGTTAAGCAATAAACGGACAACGTCCATCTGTTGTCCTTATTTTTAACTGGACATTTTTTTTGAACGTGTACGAAAACTAGTTTTCAAATTGCATTCTATTTTGGATCAATTTCAAATATTTTCGATGCATTCAGATTTGCAGATTAAATTTAAACAATTAACATTTGAGTTACAATTTTTTTTACAATTTTAATTACAAAAACGAAACAAAATAAAAGCAACTCTATATACTACCGTTTTGCCTTTTATTAAAAATATCTCTGTCGTGAAGTTAAATCAAGCTTAAGGGAAAATCCGGTAATTGAAATACGAATAAATATCTCGGCATTGAATGATTGAGAAATTGAAATGAATCAGTTAACATTATTGTTATCCTTTTTTAGCAATGCAATACTCTCAAACAATATCTTTCGGTCGTTCTTATCTTTGACACCGAGTTCTTCCAAAGTTTCTCTGTCCAATTGGGCCAAAAGCTCACCAACGAATTCTTTTTTCTGGGTGGCATACCACAATTGTCGAAAATCGTCAATTCTTTTAAAATACTTTTCAAACCTTTGTCTGTCGATTCGGATCAAATATGTTTGAAAGTCTTCAATATTCCATTTTTGCCATCGTTGTAAGAAATTTTCCCAGCGGCTCTTTTGAGTCACAATTACTTGTTTGTGGTGTACTTTTTGTTGGATCTCATCGTACCTTTGTTCCAAAGTCTTTCCATTGGACTTTTCTTCCTGAAGAATATTGGCCAAGTCTAAGTAACTACGATTTGGATCGGTGGGCAATTCACTTCTTACCATCGCCAAATCTTTGGGTGATAAGGTAGTTTGATGGATGCTCTCCAAAGTTAACAAAGTTGACTTTGGAGATACCTCTTGTTCGTTTTAATGAACAAGCGAATCATACTTATCATAGCCAATTGTTCAAAAGGTGTTTCACAATATTTTCGCAAAATTTCATTTGCCTTTGTTTCTTCCTCAAATATACGCAACACGTCTTGAAGGCAACTGCATTCCATTGCTATCAGATCGTCATACAATGACGGCGTTTTGACGCTTTCACATAACTTTTTTAACTGTTCTTCATTGTCATTAGTATTGTTCGAAAATATTGACTTGTCACTTTTGCAATCACTGATTAAAAGTGACACTTTTTCGTCGCTCTTGCATACAGTATTACTTTTTTCGGAGTCCATTTTTTGATATGGCTCCGTTCCTGAAACAGAGTCCCTCTTGAGACTCTGTGCCATCGCAATTGTTGCGTCTAGAGAGTAAGTGGAGGTAATATTTGGCTCGGTTTTGATGATTGCATCAGTAAGACATGGCTCTGAAGTATTCAATCGTGATTGCTGTGGTAGCGAGGAAAAGGGAGCAACATTTACTGAAGTTGTTGGGTCACAAACATTATTCAATACATTGTTAGGGAATAACGAACACATTGGAACGTTTCTATCTCCTTCCGGAGAAAACACAAACATTTGTGGGACAAATCCGTACGTGTGACTGTTTACTTTATCATCATATTTGAATTTTTTTTTAGGCACAGTGGTATGGTCGTCATCAAGCCACGGCATGTGTTTGCGTTTTTTTGCTACATTTTTGCGATCTATTTTGTTTTAAGAGGAAAAAAGACATCTTATTGTGAGAAAGCAAGTACAAAAGATTTTTAATGACAAAATTCTCTTCTTTCAAGAAATGGGGCCCTTACTTGGTGATATGCTTTTTCCATCCTTTTTTTGTGTCTATTGATTAAGGTTACAAACATTGCGACGTTTGTGACATACATTTCAATCACACAAACAATTTTGTAAACGTTTATTTTTAAAAATTTTCTCCAAACTTTGCGGAGTGGTCGGCCTTTCTTGAAATGAAAGCTGTTTGTAAGACAATAGAAAGGAAACATGCCTAACCTGCTGACTATCGACCACAATCGCAGGATAGGTAACTCCATTGACAGAAGTGTTTTGAAATTCCTTAGAGCCAATCCTGAAAGAGAAGAGATTAAAGGCATTACAATCGCCCGTGCAAAGTTGATAAAACTGATCATTTATATCTTGGAAGTGAAAGGCCTCTTTGGCATCCGTAGAGTCGGAATGAAATTGCCGGTTGCAATTTTTGTGAATGAGGACCTTGACGTCGATAGGACATCCCAAACTTTTTAAATATTCATGCTTCAAATATAAATCGAAAGACACACGTCTGGAATCCCCATTTTTGCCAAAATTGGACTCAAAAGAGGATTGCAAAGACAGACAAATCTGCATAGAAGAATCTACAGTGGCTCCAATTACGCTATCAATTGGTATGTGCTGAAACTCCCTTTGTGTGTTATGAGCTGTGATACTCATGTATGCCGCATCTGTGACCAGCTCAATCCAGAAGCGTCCGTATGTCAAATTCAATGGTTGTGTCGATCCTTGTTTTGCAGGCTAAACGACAGATGTCCAACCAATGACAAGCAAACACTTTTCCTACTTCAGCTTAATTGTTTTTGCAAAATAGAGCCAGTAAAAAAAACTTACGGTAGATGTTCTGATTTTTTCAAACCACAATCTTTTCAATACTTTGATAATCCATTGTTGATCGCACAGTGTCAAACCACTGTCATCCTTCATTGCAGTGCTGTTTGCCATCTTCATTCGGATTTGCAATGTCAGCACTGTGTTTTCAATTACGCTCATTTTGTCTCTTTGTACATATACACTGACAAAGTCATTCAAATGAGAACTCACTCTGTGAAAGTCTTCATGAGCGATATGTGTCCATTCCTCTTTGTTATGTAAGCAATGCCTTTTTGTAGGACAATTTATGCAATTATCGATACAAAGTGGTGCTGAGGTCATCGTCTCATACCCTTCCTGGCGAATGAAATCAATTACATGGCACCGAGGACACAAATAATTATATCTCTGCAACTTTTCGTCACCATGTTTTCCACCTATTTATACAGTAGATCCGATATACGTATATTCTCACTATAGGAAAAAAAATCGAGTCTTATGGCTCTGTTTTCGAGACAAGACTGGGAAGGAAAGAAGTAGGCCCAAACTCAATCTTTTGACTTCATTATCTTTGAGAACTTTGCCTGTTTGTTCAAAGGACCAAGCCAGCATCAGCCGGCGAAGTTTTTCTGCAGTGAACTGCAGCTTTCGACGTCCACTCTTCACTGTTTCATCGCCTTTGTTGGCTTTCACTTCGCCATTGTAACTCCAACAATCAATACTACTCATTGAACTTTGCTGTAGTATGGCCTACTAAAAACTGATATTTTCGCGTAAACTGACAACCTTCTTTTTCCCTTTTTTAAAACAAAATTTTTTAAACGCTATATTGAGTCTAGTGTGACTCGATGGCATAACTTTAGGTCATGCTTTAACCGTCATATTTTTGCAGTTTTTATAGGCTGACATAACCATTCCATTTGTAAAGATACTCTTTACAAAGAAAAAACTATCGTGGTGATTATTTTGTGATTCAAAGCACACCATTTTCTCGACATTAAATAGCTTAAATTTTCACTTATTTGCAATGGCTAAAATATCTAATTTTTTTCGTTTTCTTACAAAATGGACTATCTAGATTTAAACTCGTATCATTAGTACAGTCAAAAACAACGTTACCCCTTTTTTGTTGTGAATGACTCGATTGCAGTATTTATTTTTTGCTAAAAACACTGTCTGTTTCAAACGTGCAACCAACTGCTAGCAGATCGTCTGACAATAGTAAAAAAAATGATCAAGTTCTACGATATTGAAGAGAGTGACACTTGTACTAAAATTTGGCGTAGGTAATATAATCACCCACTGTTCCACTAAAACGAATTTTATTTTTTTACATTTTCACAGACACATTGAAATTTTCTCATTGTCGAAAATATTTTGTTGTAGTTTTTTAACTATCTTGATGAATATTCCTTTGCTCTGTGGATAGTTTATCCGTTAATTTCTTCAGTCTTAATTTTACGTGCAACGTCTCTCGATTGAATTCTCCTAACAATGTACTGTAGAGCCTCCAAGCTTCTTCATAATGTTTACAAGCACTTTTAATTTCTCCAGTCTTCTCAAATATCAATCCCAAATTCCAATTTGAATCGGCTGTGGATTTATTCTTTCCAAATATTTGATTTTTGATTTCTAATGCTTTGTGATTGTATTCAATCGCTTTATTGTATTGATATCTTTTTTTATAACAAGACCCTAAACTATGATACGAATGTGCAACGGAAGTATGATAAAGGCCATGAATTTGCAATCGAATTTTTAAAGATTGTTCATGATGATCAATTGCTTTATCATATTGTCCCATTTTAAA
>ASPP01029392.1:0-10479 GCA_000512085.1 Reticulomyxa filosa
CATATCAAATAAAATGTCCCCTTTTTTTTTTTTTTTTTTTTTTTGTATTAATTGTGTACCGATATTCAAAAGCAAATGCATCACATTGTCTTTTTTCGTATTCTAATGAAAGAACTCATATTTTTGCATATACATAAAAAAAAAAAAAAAAACCACATATACAAACACAAACAAAAGAACAAACAATTTTCAAATATATTTGGACGGCATTCCCGGTGCCGCAGTGACAATTCCTTTTTTAGGATTTTCGGATGGTGATATTCAAATTGGTATTGGTGGCTACAACGGATTTATTGGACAATCTTTTTTTTGGGAGACTCCAATGAATGATCCCACGGTGCAAGCTCTGTATGCGTGTGGGCCTACATATACACCACCTATCTATGCTCGTGGACAGTTGCGCATTGCTGGGTTTCCCAGAAACTCGACTCAAAAAGCAGCGCCGATGCAACCTGGAAAATCGGGTTATTTATTGCTTCCATTTTGTTATTCACTCGATGGCCGGTCTTGTTCAGAAGTGTTGTGCTTGCCTCGAGGATGGGGAAGTGAAGTGGCAGAGAGAACAAATGGGCTGGACATTATTGCACACCCCAACAACAAATCTGCCTTGGTGTCATTGGGTGGCATATGTTATGTGTTCTACATGTTGTCTCCTGAGTTCAGAGGCGCAAGATTTTATTCGGATCAGTTGCGTACAAATCAATATGACTTATATTCAAGAGAATAGCAAGTACAATCACTTTTTGAGAAGGAGTGGAAAAAAAGAATATATAATATATGTGTATACATCGTGTATATGCATGGTTTTTTTGCTCTTGCAATATGTGTCACTAGACAAGTGGTAGCTGTACTACATTTCATTACAGAACTAGTGTGTGAAAATATGTCGTTGCTGAGACAACTGTTCACAATGGGTTTGGGTTCGGTCAAGTTGTATATTTTAAATCATTTGTATCCTGAAAAAAGAACGCTTTTGGTATTAAATGTCATTAAAGAGTTGTTGATGTTAGTGGATGCCAATGATCGTGAAAAGCAAAAAGTATTATTACATATGTCTTGATTCGGTCTTTTGTCTTTGTTTATTTCTTTTATATTTCGTCATTCTCAGTACACTCATTTGACCGAACAACGAAAACAAAGGCATGCTTCGCACAAGGATTTCAACAACTAATAATGGACGTGCCCTATTGGATTCACGCACCGAACGAAGTCAGTATCAACGTGGCCTCATACATTCACACATTAGTTGAAACCAGACCTGATTTAATGATGCATTGCCTTTCCATTGCCGATTTATTGGGTATGGTAAGGCAGTTTTATCCCACTTTGTTTCCAAATAAAACACAAGATCCTCTAAAGTTAAATGACACATTGTATTTATTTGAAACAAAAAAGGAACAGAAAATAAAAGAAATGCAAGATAACAACACAAGCGATTCCAATCAAAGGTTTACAAACAATATTATATAGAGTCCCACAAGATGCTGATCCACGCATTGCCGAGTTGTTATTGGAGTGTGTGGCAGGCCTTATTCGCAAAAAACCACGGGTGAAATTGTCAGATCATCGCATGCTATCATTCATGGTGGATCAATGCAAGCTTCCAGTTTTGTTGGGTTGTGTATCTTTTAAAACAATAGCCAATGAGCTTATGCGTTGAAAAATGAGAGAACATTGGAAATACGGAACAGGCAATGAAGTCTCAATTGCTTACCGCTTATGCTGAGTTGTGTCAATCTCAGAAGGACACAATCTACGTACAAATGTCCACCAAACCGGCGTTTGTCAAAGTGTTGTTTGAATGTCTACATGTGGAGCAAGAGCAAGACATCCGGATCAAAGGAGCAAAGATTTTGATGGGCTTTGTTCGACATCAGAAGAAAATCTCTGCAGCCTCGAACATTTCCAACGCGATGTTGAATCAAACAATCATTGACCGAAAAGCAATCGACCAATTAGTCTATTTAATTGGACTGTCGCTAGGAAAGTTACCACCAAGTGCACTTTCTTACATAATACTCCTTGACGTGGTCATGGGTCGCTTTCGCTTGAGAATGCCCGCATTCTTAGCGAATCTGGACGACACTTGCTATGAAAGCGTTTCTTTCACTGAGCCACGGCCCCTCGATTCGGAGGGAGCCAACAACAACAACAACAACAATAACAATAATAATAATAACACTACGCGTCCTTCTCACGGGGTCAAAATCATCAAAAAAAATAGTTTGACCAATGTTGTGTTGGTGTCAGAAGGAGACATGATCAAATTAAGTGGAGCTTTGGAAGGATTGATGTATTTGGTTGGAAAAGCTGAGTTTAAATTGAAAACGAAAATGCTTATGGACATTTTGTCATTGGTCGATACAAATGAATCCAATGCAGTTTAATGAAAATTGTTGGGTTATTTCAGGATTTTTTTTTTAAAAAAAAATTATTTTCACAAACAAACAAACAAATATTATATGATTTTGATTGCAAATAAACGTATACAAGCGAGCATTCGTAAAGCAAAGAAATTGGGATCGATGGATGGTGTCGATACTGTCGCTGGAGGATACAGATGAGGCTCGAGCTTGTAATCAATTAGTTGCCAAAATGTGCTCTTCTTTGGTCTGGCATCAATTGACAAAAGACGACAAAGGATACACTTCTGTTCTTGCGCTGCTTCAAACAACGAATGATCGCATTCGCAAATTATTGAATTCGCATCATCACCAAACATCTCCGACGTCAGCCAATTTAACTAGTGCGACAAAAAGTCAATCCAAAGAAAACTGTATGGAATTATATGGAGAAAATAAAGATGGAACAGATATTGGAGCGGAGCCACAAAGTCCTTCGTTTTCGGCAATGCCAGAAACTCAGTATTATTCCAATTCGCTAACCCCTACAGCAGTTTCGCTTCTCGGCGATAAGCAAACATATCCGGCCGAACTCGTTACAAAGTGTCGCTTTTTGCACGAGTATTTGACGCAAGTCATACTTCACGTATTAAATCGCTTTTTACGAAATTACGGACTCTCTGAAGATGTATCGCGACGAAGAACCAAAAGTATTATTGGAAACAAAGATGTCTCTGCTCAACTCACTTCATCCCATAGTGGCACTTCCGTTGAAAAAAGCAGCAGTGGCAGCGTCAGTGCGATTGCCAATGGCACGAATAATGCCGCTTCGTCCATGGCCGACAGCACTGGCTTAAGGTTTGTTCTGTCTTGTTTATTTTAATTGGCTATCCCAATTTGGTTTGTCCTTCGTTTTTATTGTTTGCTCTGAGAAGATTACGAAGGAAATAATCTGTTGTGTCTGTTTGCATCATTCATTCAACACAACAGCGATATTTCGGACACAGTGAAAGGCAGGCTGGGCAAGAACTTGTATGTGACACTGAACGTCGCGGAGTGGAGTTTGATGAATCATCCATTTTCGATGCTACATATCGCCCGAACCAATATTACCGCAGAAACGCCAATCACAGAAATCAATGAATCGATGTTATTTGATGAGCCTTTCAACGAAAGTGATTATCCCGCTGATGATGTAAAAATCGAGATCGTCTGTTTGAAAAGACTTTTGAGATGTACCTTACAATTTTTATCCTTTAAACAATTTCGTCAATTGGTCTTGAGACGATTGCTGCGATTCATGAAAGAGATTATGCCACATCCTGCATGCGAAGAAATATTTGATGATTGTGTCGATGCGATCAGAGAATTTTATTTGCGATTACTATTGAAACGAGATGCTAATTTGAAGACTATGAGGATTGCCTATAGTTTTCTTAAGGTACGTTTGTGTGTGTGTGTGTGCAAATCTAGTGATGGCAAATATGCATTTGATTGTTTTCATATAGAATGCCTATCAGCGCTTTGAAAGACGAGACGACAAAGAGAGATTAAAAGCGATTCGACAGTTGCAAGAAGAAGCTTATTTAATTTGGGGCCCACAACTATTTGCTGATATGGATCCCAACTCGCTCAACCAAATGGTCCGTGTAATATGTACATACATATATATATTGTATTTTTTAAAAAATAAAAATGAGAATAAGATAACTGTGGATGTATCTAGAACGTTTCGTCATTGAGCGCAGCTGAAGCACAGCTGGAAAAACCTCAACAGCATGCACATTCGTTGTGGATATTCTTCCAACATCAACACCATTGGGAATGTATATTTCAAGACGATGAAATGAGAAGATTTCGACAAGAATTTGAAAGATTTTCAGTTTTGTCTTCATATAAATGATAAATGTTCTGTTGATTTGTTTTATTTGATTATTGCTGCCGCATCATTGTGATCTTGTTTAAAACAGGAAGAAACCCAAAAAATTCAAGCTTCAACACGATCAGCATTGAAAAAATTTTTGACAAATTGCGCTCAAGTGTTCGAAGAGATGAAGTTTAATACCAAAAAAAAAAATACGTGGTGTCACATGTGTCTACTTTTTGTTTGCCAATGTTTGGTTTGGCTGTCACAGACAACAAGAGGAGGATGCCGTTCAAGAAACAATCGCACGTCGCCGCAACGAAAGGAGGGATCTGATTCGAGAATTGAAAAAATTTATGGATTTTTTCGATGACGAGTTTGCATCAAGGTTTCCTGACGAAGGCATGACCGATTTTTGGGAGATTGACCCGCGAGAATCCGATAACCACACCCGATTGTTGTTAATTCGAAATTTAAATGGAACCTACCATCCCGAAGCAGTATATGAAGCAAGTAAGTCTCTATCACCGCGTACAGTGTCCAAATCGCTGTCAACCAAATCGGAAATAGAAGAGCCCACCAATTTAATGAAACGCGTGTCGAAACACGCCACCCATTTGGAAGGCAACGCTCCTGTAAACAAGCAGAACGAAAGCAGTTCGTTGTTGCCAGAGATTGTGGAAGAGAACGAATCGATCATCAGCACCACACAGATGTCAATGATTAGTGACAGCGAGGAGAAAGGACATGAGCCTCAATCCACAGTAGTTGTGAATGATGACCTTGATGTCGAAAATGAAGACTGGGAAATTGCTGCTCATCACACTAATAGTGCTGCTTTGACCAGTAACACTGCACTTAATTTGGGAACAGTAAGCACTCCAGATACCGGACCTGCAATGCAACAGCAATTTCAAAAAGCAAACATTCTTGGAAAAATTCTTTTTGAAGGAACTGCTGTCAATATTTCGCCGTTTTACAAAATCGAAGGCATTTTGTGTTACATGCATATATACACATATATATATACACATATATAAAATATCAGTCTATGTATGTGAGTATGACAAGCTTTGAACAACAAAATCCAAAACGGCACTAACGAAATATAAATTGTAAACGTGTGACAGGAACGGTTTATATAACGGATAGTCGATTTGTATTTGAAGGACAAAAGTATTTGGAAAATGTGTTCCAACAAAACGTGGTGGATCAAATCAAATTGAAAGAATTAAAACTGAAGCGATTGGCAAAGCATACACAAGACGAAGAGATATTGAAAATGTTAGAAATGGAAACACAAGAACAGAGAGAAAAATTAGAAAATAGCATTGAGCAAATGATTGAATACGACGCTTGGTATTTGAATTATATCAAGTCAATTTTGCCGCGGCGATATTTACTTCGAGAAGTTGGTATCGAAATGTGGATTGCCGGGACGCATAAATCTTTTTTTTTTGCGTTTGAAAATACAAAGAAACGAAATGAAGCATTAACACTGATCTGCAAATATTCCCAGCGATTGGTAACCAATAGCTTGCGTTATGTCATTCCATCTCCCAAAAAAATTTTAAAGACATCACAACTAACCCAACGATGGCAAAAGCGATTGATTAGCAATTTTGATTATTTAATGGAATTGAATGTGTTGGCAGGAAGAACCTACAATGATGTGACACAGTATCCTGTCTTTCCATGGGTTTTGATCAATTTCCATTCGTCCACAATGGATTTAAATGATACCAGCAATTACCGAGATTTGTCAAAGCCTGTTGGCGCTTTAAATCCCGAACGACTTGAGCATTTCATTGAAAAGTACAGAGATAGCGCAGAGGATGTCAGTGTGCCGCCTTATCACTATGCCACGCATTATATGAGCGCAGGTATTTGTACACAATTGATTTCTTTTGCTTTGTTTTTGTATTTGGGGCAAACTCTTTGTTTATGTTTCAAATCAAAATAAAAAGGAATTGCGCTGCATTATTTGGTAAGAAGCGAGCCATTCACAACATTGGCTATCAATCTACAAGGTGGACGATTCGATATCCCTGACCGTTTATTCCATTCCTTACAAAACGCTTGGGAATTGTCATATACAAACTTACACGACGTAAAAGAGGTTGTCCCTGAAATGTATTATTTCCCGGAAATGTTTCGCAATATCAACCGCTTGAAGTTGGGCACGAAACAAGACGGAGAAGTAGTCGATAATGTGGGATTACCCTTGTGGGCAAACACTCCCGAGGAATTTGTTCGCATTTCAAGAGAGGCTTTGGAGTCCGAGTATGTCTCCCAAAACTTGCACAATTGGATCGATTTGATTTTTGGATACAAACAAAGAGGGCAAGCAGCAGCAGACGCATACAATGTATTTAATTATTTGACGTATGCTGGAGCCGTTGACTTTGATACGATTGTTGATCCTGAGCTTCGGTAAAAAGAAAACACACTATTTTTTTGGTAATTTAAAAGCAAAAACCAACAAAATGTACAAAAAAAAACAAAAAAAAACAGAGCTGCCACCGAACAACAAATCTATCATTTTGGACAGACCCCTAATCAATTGTTTGATACTCCACACATGGAACGACTGCCCAAAGAGGAATGCAATATATCCGAACTGGTTGTCCCTTTCAAACTGCCCGCGGATTACAAGCCAATCGAAATGGGACGATTTAAGATGGTCGAACAACTGACATCTCTGAATGTCGTTCGAAATGGACAATGTTTGAAGTGTTTCGACACATTGGAGCGATTGTTATCGTTTGAAATACCCAATATTTACAACATTGACTTACAAGCCGCAACGGTTACCACTACTGCAAAATCACTTACCTTGCGGACGTTGGTGGAGTTACCACAAGAACCGCCTATATATGAATTGATGGCACCCGATTGGAGTGATTGCATCCTCTATCAAAGCTTTGTTATTTCGAGTAATGGAGTGTATGGTATCACTGCTGGGTATTTGGATCACAGCATCAAAGTTCATTTTTTACGAACAGGCGAAGTCTTGGAGTCCGTAACCGGGCTAGAAAATGGCCATAACGACGTTATTACCTGTCTGGCATTGGCTTCTTCCCAAGATATTCTCATCTCAGGTGCCCGAGATGGCTCCGTCGTGCTATGGAATATCAATTGGTATGATTCTCTCATTTTGTGTGGTCAAAGGGTACAACTACTCTTTATTGTTTTGCATATGCTTTTCACTAAATTTGTTTTGTTTGCACGAAACAGCAAATCCGTCAAACCACCAAGACAACCAGTTCTAGGGAAACCTTATCGCTTATTATCGGTCCATTTTGATAGTGTTCGTGCCTTGGAAATCAACACCAAGCTGGGAATCATTGTCTCAGCAGCAGACGATCAGACCATTGCACTCTACAGTATTGCGCGCAAACGATTTGTTCGTCAAATCTTTTTCAATGGTCGGGATGAAAAAGATCACGATGACGACAACTCACCGTTGCGTGAGGTTGTCAAAATTATAGTCAGTGATATGGGATATATTGTGGTTCATACCATCGAAGACACAATTCCGACCTTGCGAGTGTTTTCGCTCAACGGCATTTTAATGTGTCACTTGCAATTAGATGAAATATTATTTGGAATAGTCTTGGATCAAACTGGAAAAATACTTATCACCGGAGGACAGTCCTGTGTTATTTCATTTCGATACATTCATAAGTTGAGTTATCTTCTTAAATTCTCAGGATTTAAAAAAAAAAAGAATATTGAAAATGACGTAATTTTGCATTTTGTTTTATCATTCACAAACTTTTTTAAATATCCGTGGTATACATATAGTCTTCAGTTGATAGAAGAAATCGTGGTACTAGAAAATCAAATTAAAAGGAAAAGAATCACCAAACTTGAAAACATAAAGGACCGCGCATTGGAACTGACTTCTACTGAAGCTGATGCCGAAAAAATGAACATAAAGAACGATGGAAAAAACAAGAAAAAAGTAAAGTTCGACGATGCTCTCAGCACACCTCGAGCACTGACCGCACAGAAATTGAACACGCTGACACCGAGACAAACACACTCCTCTGCGTGGCGTGCCCATAGATTGTCCATGTTGAGAAACCAACAAAACTTCAATGACCCGGAACTAACCAAACGCGTATCAATGAGCATGACTTTGCAAAAGACGAGGCGCTCTATGCTCTCTCAAAAGCGCCGACCATCGCGCAGCACGGCGCTTACTTCTGGAGAGAGCACACGAGGGAATACCGCACGACGCTCTACCCATTTTCATGGTCGATTTTCATCCGTTGATGGCGGGGCAATTTTAAGTGGCTCACATATCATTGATATTGCGATAGACTCTACCAATTTTTTCTTGATTGTCGCTTGTTTGGATACCTCTCAAGAAGAGTGCAAATTATTATTTTATCCCTTGCCCAACACCAAATACGAAAAGAACTTCGATTTATACTGTAAAGCAGTGTACTCAGTTAAGATTAATATAACAACATAGATAGTGTTTGCTGATTTTCGGATTCTTTATTTTACGTTTTCTATTTTTGTAACTTAAATAAAATTGTTGGAATGAACAGATTTTAGAAAATGCTCAGCGCACAGTATGGAATTTACAAAAATCTTTAGAAGAATCCCAGCCCGAAAAAGAATACAGACATAGTTTCATGAATGAAACATTGCACAATGTGAAAGAAACGTCCAACAAAGTCATTGGGAATGTTAAATCTTTTTTCAAAAGAACTACTAATGACACTAGCAAGGATTAGTGTATTTCCCCCAAATGTGATTGTTGGTTTCAATATTTTTAAAAAATTTTTTTTTTGTTATGTATTGTAACAAATCTTTCGTCCGAGTTTGATTTGTGCCTCGTTTTGTGACCAGCTTTACCAGTGTTTTTCCTTGAGGATTCTTTTTTTTTTGATGGAGGCAAAATTTGCCATTAGAACAAAAACGACGAACCGTACTTTCTAACAAATAATATACAATTATTTAAGAAAACTCATAAAAAGGTGTCAAACAAAAGTTGCAAAATGTGCAATCTTTACAAAATACTACATGCTCGTCTTGAAATTGAGATATCAATTTTATGGGCTGTCGTTATATAAATTTTTCTTCGGGGTAATTAAGCTTGCTCATATGCCACATCGACGCAAGAGTAACTCTAAATATTTTTGATATAAACAATAAAAAGTTTTCATATTGAAAAAGCAAAAGCGTGATATCAAATAGTGCTTTGCTGTAAAACCTTTTGTTTTAGTTCTGGTTTTTTTTAATAGTGAGCAAAGCAATTTAAGAGTGAGGTTGATTCCAAAGAAAGCAGTCAAGAATAGTGTTTGTAAGTACGAACAACCAAAGAGTTTAAAACATGTTTTATTTTGCAAAACTTGACAATGTCAGCAAAGTCAAATTGTACAAATTTGTGAAAGTGAACAAGACAAATGACGAAAGCTACTTTTATGAGTATGGCAAAGCCTTGGATGAAAAACGAATCCCAAATGAAACAAGTGATTTTGAAATCGACGTTTGGGTACCTGATTGTTTAACATTTAACTAATAATAGATAAAGTGTTATAGCCTTGCAAAACAAGAGGGTAGTCAAGTTCCGAAAATTTTTTTTTCAGCCGCAGGGAAATAAAGGTGTTCTATATCCGTTCGTCGGCCAACTGGTAGTTACTATGGATGATGCCTGGACGCAGCATAGTCAGGTAATTACTAGAGACGTCTGTGTAGTCTTCACAGAAGCTAGGATATAGACTGGTTTAGCGTGGTGGATGTACTGGGGACATGGGTTCGACTACCAGCTGCGACTATAACATTTTTATTTATTTATTTAGTCATACTGTATATCAAAGTAAATGAAGCTTTTGACGTCGTTGAATTTAGATTGAGAGAACACAAACTTATTTGTCAAGTTAAAGTTACATGAAAAGAAAAAAAAAAAAAATATCAGCAAAATGTGCCACATTCACAATAAGAAGATTAAAAAAAAATTTATAAAATTTTCTTCTTTTTTTTTGTAGATTTCACAATATAATCAATAGACAACAAATCGGACATATCAAATCCATCATCAAACGCTTTCTGCAATCCTTTATGAACTTCACCAAAGCTATATGTTTTATTTAATTTGAAGCAGTCAATATATTCCATTTATACTATCTTCATCTTCTCTCCTTTGTAAAAGATAATTATTAAGCTTACCTCATTTCTGGCTGAGATTCAATTTTATCGATAACTGGCTTCATTCGTAAATTTATGTCTTCCAACAGCGCCAACAACAATGGTGAA